>VDCT01000445.1:0-27884 GCA_009763385.1 Coix lacryma-jobi var. lacryma-jobi | reverse complement strand
TCAGGTACTTTTTGCAGGAAAGGGGCGTGAAGAGCGCTGGGAGTGACCCTCGCGCATCACGCGTACCTTCGCCAAGAGGCCCAGACCCAACTGGTGGCGAGGAACCTCGAACTCTGCGACTGGGCGGATACCTCCGCAAAACGAAGGTCGGCCCTCGTCTCTCCATCGGGGTGAGCGTGAACCGAGCGGCGGCGGGCGCATGGAAAGCAGGCTAGGGTTTCGGTTCCGGCTGTGTTTGTACGAGTTTGCCCTTCTGTATGAGTAGCGCAGAGGAATCTTTCTTGTACCCTACTGTAATTTGGTCGGCACCCCTTGGTATCCCCTATAAATACCGGGGGGTGAACAGTGTAAAAAAGGCACGATCCTTTTTGGGGAACAGAGCCACAACAACTTTGCCTTCGCTTCCTTAGCCTCCGCTATTGCTCCCGACACTTGGTCACCTTTGCCACTCCCCTGCACAAGTGCGGAGGTGGGGCAAGTGTGTTTCCAACAGTTTGGCGCCGACCGTGGGGATCGAGTTCGAAATGGCAGGAAACAGGAGAGCGCCCACAGCTAGGGACCGAAGCGTCGCCAGTGAGACGGCGACGGTGGTTCCGCCTGCTTAGGAGATTGTGCAACCCTCGGGAGCCGAGGATGTCACCCCAGAATCTGAAGTCCCGGGCCCCCAGGCCCGAGTGGTGACACAGCCGCACCCCCACACTTCCGGAGAAGGAGAGGGGAGAGACGAGGAGGAGTTGGGCCTCGAGGCCCTCGAAAGACTTGAAGCTGAGCTGCAAGAGAAAAAGAGGCGCCTGGATCAGCTTGAGAGGCATAACCGATTGCGCTCGATCAGACAAAGGGCAGGCGAGGCCAGGGAACAGCTTCGCCGAATGGAGGAATCCCTCGCTGCGGCTGAAGCCGAAGCCGAAGGTTGGAATGACGAGGAAATGCCCCCGCCGCAAGAGGGGGACGAGGAGCAGGATCTAGACAACCTTCGTCGCCATCCACCACCCCCACCACCACCAATTCACCCAGAACCACATCCTATGAGGCCACCAAACTTTCGCCAACTCTACCTAGATGAGAGAGAGCCAAACCTTCGCAACCAACGAAGACCTCAACAACACCAAATGCCCTATGACCCAAAGTCACCACTCTCCCAAATACTCCAAACCCAACCCTGGTCACCATGCTATAACCCACAAAACCTACCCCGCTACGACGGGTTTTCCGACCCTCGCCAATTAATAATGAGCTATGAAGCAGCAGTTGCCGCAGCAGGCGGAGATGAATCAACAATGGCAAAGTCTTTTGTCATCATCCTGCGAGACATTGCACAAACCTGGTACAGCAACCTCCGCCCCGGAACTGTGGATTCCTGGGCCAGCCTCAGAGACAGGCTCTGTACAAACTTCAAAGGCATTACACCAGCCCCATCAAACCCCATTGAGTTGTTCAACTGCAAACAAGAAGAGCGCGAACCACTTCAAGATTTTTGGCGGAGGTTCATCCAAATCAGAGCAAGAACCCCGAGAATATCCAACGAGGCTGTCATCCTCGCTGCAGTCAGTGGCCCGTGCCCAGGCCCATGCTCTTCGAAATTTGCCAGGAAGCCGGCAAACACAATCGAGGAATTACACGAGACAATGGAAAGATACTGTAGAGCAGACATGGACTTCAGAGCGAAGTCCGATGGTCGGAGGTCACAGCAGAAGCCGCAGCCGAGGCTTTAACCGAGAGAAAACAACCCTCGCCAAGAACAAAGCAACATCGGCGCCATCAACAAACCAGTACACTATGAAGACCAAAGACGGGGCACTCAACCTCCGAACAACCAACACCCCCAAGGTTTGCCAACCCCGCCAGATCAACAGAACCAGCAAAAGAGCCCGCGAAAATGTATTGTCATTTCTGTGGTCTTGGAAAGGGGCACACCACCAAACAATGCGAATGCTTCGCCAAGGGGAAAGAGTTCCAGGAGTCCAAAAGAGCCGCTTCGGCAGACAACCGAACCATCAACCACACCAGGAAACCAAACTTCCACCCACCAAATCCCCCATACCACTATACCCCCATAAACTACGGCCTACCTTGGCAACAACCTATCTACACCCATCACCCACTCTACAACCAAACCTCTTATCAGCCAACCACCATTCCACAACGCCAAAATCCACCATACACAGTCACATACCCAACAACCCCCCAAACCCAAACCCCAACTACCCAACAAGTCAACAATGCTCTACCGTCACCACCACCAACAACCGCTTTACCAGCGCCTCAACCCGTTAAATCCGAAACCAAGAGCCAAACGACCATCAACAACCCAACATCAACCTTCGGTGTAATACTAGCTATCACTGGAGGTTAAAATGAAGACCATGGCAACAAGCGGCAGAGAAAAGAACATGCAAGACGGGTGCACCATGTAGCCGTCGAAAGACCACACAAATTTGGTCATTGGTCCCACATTCCCATAACCTTCGACTCCAGTGACATGAAGTTGATAGATTACCCTCATACCGACGCCATGGTGATCGAGACTAATTTAGCAGGGTGGACTGTCACTAAAATTCTGGTCGACACAGGAAGCTCCGCAGACATCCTGTTCGCCTCAACCTTCGATAGCATGAAGCTTGATAGGAACCTCCTAAAACCTGCTGACAACCCTTTATACGGCTTCGGCGGTCAACAAGTGAGAGCCGTCGGGAAAATTTCTTTGCCCGTGACCTTCGGCGACCAGATCAACTGCAGAACCGAGCATTTAACCTTTGACGTGGTTGACATGTTCTATCCGTACAATGCCATATTTGGCCGAGGGGTAACCAACACATTCAACGCAGTCATCCACCCCGCTTACCTCTGCATGAAGCTTCCCGCTCCGAAGGGAGTGGTCGCAGTATATCGAGACCAAGACATTGCAAGGGCAGCTGAGGGAACAGTAGCACTAGGGCAATGTAATGTCCACAACCTGTCGAAGCCTCAAGCTACAAACCGCAATGACGAAGGTGAGGTGTGCACTGACAAAATAAAAGGTGTCACCCAAGGAAGAAACCAAACAAGTGCAACTCTTCGAGGGTAACGCCGAAAGAAAGGTTTTCATCTCAGCCAACCTAGACCCCCAAACAGATAGCGACCTCGTCTCTTTCCTCAAAGGAAACTCCGACACCTTCGCCTGGTCCGCGGAAGACTTAAGAGGAGTGAACAGAACCTTGATAGAGCACAGCCTAAACATCAAGCTCGGGCTACAGCCCGGTCAAACAAAAGCTTCGCAAAATGTCAGAAGAAAGGAAAGAGGCAGCGAGGGCTGAGGTAAAAAGGCTTTTGGACGCAGGCGTCATCCGCCCGGTCAAGTACCCAACATGGCTCTCAAACGTGGTACTAGTACAGAAAAAGAACAAGAAATGGCGAATGTGCGTAGACTTCACGTGCCTGAACAAGGCTTGCCCGAAGGATGATTTTCCCCTCCCCAACATAAGCACCTTGGTTGACAGAGCAGCCGGCTGCCAAATGCTATCTCTACTCGACTGCTTTTCGGGATACCACCAGATTTGGATGAATGAAGAAGACGAGGAGAAAACAAGCTTTCGTCACACCTTCGGGAACTTTTTGTTTTCGGAGAATGGCAGAAGGCCTAAGAAACGCGGGTTCAACCTTCGCTCGTATGACATCCGAGGTCTTCAAAGATGAACACTCCATCTCCGCCTATGTTGATGACCTGGTTGTCCAAAGCGAGTTAAAAGAAAACCACATTTAGACCTAGTCGAGAGTGTTCAGCAACCTCCGGTGCGCTGGATTAAAGCTGAACCCCGAAAAATGTGTTTTCGGAGGTAAGTGAAGGAAAACTGCTGGGTTGTATCGTCTCTGCAAGGGGAATTGAAGCTAACCCCGACAAGATTGACGCTATCATCAACATGGAACCTCCGACAACCAAAAAAGCAGCCCAGCGCTTATCAGGCCGACTAGCAGCTCTCAGCAGATTCATTTCCAGATCAGATGAGCGAGGGTTACCTTTCTTCGAAACTTTGAGAAGCACTGCACCATTCAACTGGGGACCCCGGCAGCAGAAAAGCCTTCGAAGACTTGAAGAAGTATCTCACCAGCTTGACTGTTTTAACCAGACCCAAGCAAAGGGGACTTGTTACTGCTGTACGTCGCAGCCTCGCCTCATGCAGCGAGCGCAGTCTTAATCAAAGAAGTTGCACGAGAACAACAAAATCAGGCAAGCCCCAATCTACTACGTATCAGAAACCCTCGAAGGGCCAAAACGAAACTACTCAGAGCTCGAGAAGATAGCGTACGCAGTGGTCATGGCATCAAGAAAGCTCAAGCACTATTTTCAAGCATACGAAATCCACGTACCCTCGGCTTTTCCCCTTGAGAATATTTTCAAAAACAACGAGGCAGTCGGAAGAATAGCAAAATGGGCAGTTGAACTCAACAGCTACGCCCTAACCTTCGTCGGTCGAAGCAGCAATCAAATCCCAGGCGCTAGCAGATTTCATAGCAGAATGGACCCCAGACCCTCGCAAAGATGAACCTCAGCAAGACCCATTTTGGACTGTGTATGTTGACGGAGCCTGGGGTGCAGACTGGCGCAGGGGCCTCAGCCATTCTAGTCTCGCCATCCGGATCTAAGCTAAGATACGCAAGAAGACTTGACTTCAAATGTACAAACAACTCCGCAGAATACGAAGCTGTGATACTCGCTCTCTCAAGGCTTCGATCATTGTCAGTCCGAAGGGCAAGTCATCTACACAGACTCACAGGTCATCGCGGGGCACATTGAGAAAAATTACAAGGCCAAAGATCCAGAGCTGCAAAAGTACTTTCAACATGTCCGAAGGTTAGAGTCCTTCTTCCTCGGCATATCAGTAAAGGCAATACCAAGGTCCAGAAAATAGCGAAGCAGACTGCCTAGCTAAAGCAGCAGCACAACAATTACACCTACCGCCCGATGTCTTCCAGCGAAGTTGCGACCCAATCAGCTTTTGAAACCTTCGAAAAGAACGCCAAGTGAATCAATGCAATCCAGAGTGAGGACTGGAGGGCACCTATCATAGCCTACATCAAGGGGCTCCACGAACCAGACTCCAAAGAAGAAGAAAACTGGCTAAAACAAAGAGCACGAGGGTATAAGATTGTGGACAACATTCTGTACAAAGCTTCAGTAACCTCGCTCTGGCTCAAATGCGTACCACAGTCCGAAGGAAATGACATTCTTAAGCTTATCCATGAAGGCATTTGTGGTTCACACAACGGCCCAAGGGCATTAGTTGGAAAAGCCTTCCGGCAAGGTTTCTACTGGCCAACGGCGCTAAAGATGCAGAAAACATCGTCAAACAATGCGAAGGTTGCCAACTAACAGCAAAAAACCAAAACTGCCCCAGGGGCTCCTACGACGCTTATATGCCCAACATGGCCTCTGCAAAGGTGGGCAATGGACCTCGTGGGCCCACTACCGACAGCTCCAGGAAACCTTCGCTACGCGGTGGTAGCCGTGGAATACTTCACAAAGTGGATTGAAACAAGACCATTGTCTTCCATCACCTCCCTCGCAGTGAAAAAGTTTTTCTGGCAACAAATAGTTTGTCGATTCGGCGTCCCCAAACATCTCACCGTCGATAATGGCACCCAGTTTGACTGCGAAGTTTTCAAAGAATTCTGCGCACAAATCGGTACAATCTTATGCTTCGCTTCAGTTCGGCACCCTCAATCCAACGGCTTAGTTGAAAGAGCTAATGCAACAATTCTCCAAGCCATATCCAAGAAATTGCAAGGCAGGCCTAAGGGAAAATGGGCGGAAGAGCTAACCTCGGTCACTTGGTCTCACAACACCTCGGAGTGCAGAGCAACCAAATTCACACCTTTCAAGCTCCTGTTTGGGGAAGAGGCTGTGCTACCAGAAGAACTGAAGCACGAATCACCGAGAACAACCCTCGAACCAATAGAAAAAAGCCAGCTGCTCAACAAAGATTTACTCGAAGAAGCAAGATGCAACGCAGTGCACAACCTTCGCAAGTATCAAGAAGAAACCAAAAAATGGAGAGATAAAAAGGTCAGAATCAAAGACTTGCAGAAGGGTGACCTCGTCCTCATCCGGAAACAAAACGCCGGCATGGCGGGGAAGTTCCAGCCAAAGTGGACCGGTCCATACCTGATATCAGAATGCAATCGCCCTGGCTCTTTCCACCTCTCTGACAGCGAGGGAAACATCCTGCCTCATACCTGGAACATCGACGACCTTCGCAAATACTACCCATAGCGGAGCCTTAGCGAGCCCTCGCATTATGTAATTTGTTGTTTCTTTCCATTTTCTATGAATGTAACAAACAAAAGGAGCTGCACTCTTTTTCCTTACGAAGGGGGCGTAAGGTTTTTTAACGAGGCAGTATCCAAACCCTTAATACAGGCTAGAACCCCCAAAAAGTAAAATCTCCAAGTTACTACTTTTACTAGCAAACATCGAAAAAGCACTTCTTTTTCAAAGAGCGCTACAATCGATGGAAACCCGCTAAGATTGCTTCGAAAAACAACCTTTTTTCTTTTCAAAGCAAACTTCACCTCCACCTAAGATAAGGGGAGGCGCGAAGTCCAAATAAGTCGAGCACCCTCGCAAACACGCCAGGGGCTTGCAAAAGCAAACTTCACCTCCACCTAAGATAAGGGGAGGCGCGAAGTCCAAAAAAGTCGAGCACCCTGGCAAAAACGACAGGGGCTTGCAAAAAGCAAACTTCACCTCCACCTAAGATAAGGGGAGGCGCGAAGTCCAAAAAAGTCGAGCACCCTGGCAAAAACGCCAGGGGCTCGCAAAAACAAACTTCACCTCCACCTAAGATAAGGGGAGGCGCGAAGTCCAAAAAAGTCGAGCACCCTCGCAAACACGTCAGGGGCTCGCAAAAGCAAACTTCACCTCCACCTAAGATAAGGGGAGGCGCGAAGTCCAAAAAAGTCGAGCACCCTCGCAAACACGCCAGGGGCTCGCAAAAGCAAACTTCACCTCCACCTAAGATAAGGGGAGGCGCGAAGTCCAAAAAAGTCGAGCACCCTCGCAAAACACGCCAGGGGCCCGCAAGAAGCAAACTTCACCTCCACCTAAGATAGGGGGAGGCGCGAAGCCCAAATAAGTCGAACACCCTCGCAAGACGCGAGCCTCGCTAAAAAGAAAGGGGACGTCGCTGTTTTTTACAAAACATGTCTAATGAGACGCGAGTCTCGCTAAAAAGAAAGGGGGCGTCGTTGTTTTTCTACAAAACAACTGTCTAATGAGACGCGAGCCTCGCTAAAAAGAAAGGGGCGTCCCTGTTTTTTACAAAACATCTGTCTAATGAGACGCGAGCCTCGCTAAAAAGAAAGGGGGCGTCGCTGTTTTTTACCAAACTTCTCAGTAAAACGAAACGCAAGCCTCGCTAAAAGAAAGGGGGCGTCGCTGTTCTTACCAAACATCCCAGTTCAACGAAACGCGAGCCTCGCTAAAAAGAAAGGGGGCGTCGCTGTTTTTTACTAAAAACATCTCAGTTCAACGAAACGCGAGCCTCGCTAATTCGCTTTCTGAGCTAAAAACATTGCATACAACAAAACAACGCAGTGCCGGACAGCCAGCGAGCCTTGTCAATATCCGATAACGAGTAAGGAGTCGTAGTCGTAGCGACATAAAACCAACATTCTGTGTTCCCGTTCATTTACAAAATAGCTTCACAACGACAAACAATCATGGAAAATACAAAAAATTACAAGGAACCTTCGCTCCCTTCAATCAACATCAAATCACCAGAGCCCTCGCTACCTTCCTCAAACTCTGGCTCCACCGCAATGATGGGTCCCCACAACAAAGGAGCTGCCGGAACAATTGGCAGCTCCCCAAACAAAACCCTAGCCCGATACATATATGTACGGCCTACATCACTGACCTCCGAAGGTTCCTCCTTTGGAACCACTAACGATCCGTCCGAACCTAAATCTAGTTCGGTTCGCCCAAACAAGTACTCCAAGGCTGTGTTCTCATCAATATCATCATCAATTCCAACTTGCGAGGACGAAGAAGCACCAAATAAATAACGGGTGGCCTGCCGGTCAGTAAAGTCCGCCTCGCGCCAAAAACGGCTCGACCTGCTATTTTTTAAATCGTACCTTCACACCTTCGACCACCAAAAACGCTCGAAGGTCAGTGAGGGATGTTTCAGCTTAGCACGAGCCCAAGATTCGCCAGTTACAAAAATATCTTGATAATTTAACGTCAGGGGCGTCACATCAAACACTTCTAGCACGGTTCCATCAGGAACCTGCATTACCATAGAATTAAAAAGTATCGTCAAGTCATTCCACCTACCTCACACATTACAAAATAACCTTCTCACCCATACAATCCTAAATTCTCACACCTGCTCGGCTTCCCCGTGCTTGCCCGTCTCAACCCCGCCAGTGGCAGCATCCACACCTTCAGCAGGTGCCTCCTCCGTGGCCACCTCTTCCTCGACACCTTCGCCAGTGGTCGGGGCATCCGCGACCAAAGAGTCAACCTCGACTGGTGGAACCTCTGCAGAACTAGGAGCAGGAACAGCTTCGGAGCTACCACCAGCATCAATGGCCGCAGGCGGCGAAGGCATCGCCTCCCTCCGAGCCTATAAGCACAAATAAGAGAAAAGAAACCTAAGTTAACACTAACTCCATAATCATTGAAACAAAGCCAAAAAACCAGTCTATCCAATAACGCGAACCTGACGAGTAGCCTCGGCAGCTTCCTCGAAAGCAAGAGCGCGACCACCGCCAGCAATCCAAAATCGGCGAAGCAAGCGCTTCGCACAATTCTGAACTTCGACGTCCGCGATCTTCATCTGGCGCACCTCGTCCACGGTTGGAAACTTATGGTTGGGTTTCTTAATTTTGCGAAGGTGTTCGCAATCTGCCTGACGAAGCGTACCAGCCATCGCCAGTGCTCCGGCATACCCACCAAAATCTGCAGCATTCCCAACCAACGAGCTAAACACATCCAGCTCATTACATAACCAACCTTCAAACCCGTCTTCAGCATGCAGCGGTTCCCCGGCAGAACCTCCGGCTTCGGTCAAGCATGTATCTATCTTATTTTTAACCCTCCCCATGCTTTCGCGCCAAGCCTCGGCCTGGGTAGCCAGCTCCGTGGACAGCTCTTCTATGCGCTTGTTCGCAGCCAACAAATCCTTGTCCTTTTGCCGGCTAGCAGCCAGGAGCTCCGCGTTGCTATTCGGAACCTCTTGTGCTTCATCTCGCGATTTCTTAACCTTCTCCAAAGCAGCTTTGAGCTCAATCTCTTTGTTTTCCAAACTCTGGCGAAGCTCTTTATTAGCTTTCTCCGCGTCACTCAACCGGTCATTCAGGTAGTGGAGATTGTAACTTGCCCTCCGGCGCGCCGACCGGCTGAGAAGCATCAGCTCAGCCACTTTGACGTCAATATCATCGTGAAGTCCCTCCAAGGGCTCGTTGGCCAGCCGAAGCTCCGCCTCTGGCACACAAATACGGTTAAACACCCGACCCAGAAAGCGCCTTTCCTCCAGAGCACACTGCAAGTGACATTCTCGAAGGTCCGGACTCGTGAAAAGCTCGGTCGCCGGGTCGGAAACTCCAAGTTTCTTCGCATAATAAGGAAGACATGACCGGCTAGCCTCGCCATACGGCCTCTTCCCCGGGGTCCGGTCCGATTCGACGTCACCCTTAAACTCAAAACCTTCGACCCAAATGTGCGAGCCAGCAAACTCGGGAAACGACCCTCGCGGAGGACTCTCTGGCTCAAAGTCCCGTATGATGTCATCAATGCTTCGCGCAGCCGCAGCACCAACACTGGACGAGGCTATTCCTTTTCCTCGAGCGTCCTCGATGGATACGTCTTCATCGGAGTTACCTTCGCTACTTGACGTATCACTATCCTCGTCGGAGGAGTCCTCTTCAGTACCGCCCTCCTTTTCTTCCTTCTCCCCTTCCTCATCATCATCGAAGCCACCCTCGTCATCCGAGATTTGAACCAAAGCACCAATACCGCCCACGCGGGGCACCCGTCCTCCAGTCTTCCCAGTGCCTCGGCCGCTCGAAACAATGGCCGAGGATGAGGAAGTGGCGATACCTCCCGAACCAACGGCGACCTTCGTCGCAAGTGTTTTAACTCGACCACCGGCGCCGCCGCGTCCTCGGCCACGACCCCTCTTCGGCCGAGAAACAACTTCCCCCTCCGCAGAAGCACGCTTCCTTTTCTTTGGCGCATCTTCGCTCGACGGAGCAGGCGAATTCACATACTGAACCCCAAGACTGTCAAACATCCTGTTAACCCGACCTCCACTACCTACCGAGCTGTGGATCGCTTTAGTCTCCAACGTGGAAAGCTTTCCAACAAGTTCCACCGCCCACCCCTGAACACGCTTGTAGACTGCTTCGACCTCATCTTCTCGCCTGGGAAATTTCTTCAGAAGTTTATCCCAAACCTTATCAAGGTCAACCTTCGGCTTCTTCAAGCCCCTACCCTCGTACCTCGAGTCTTCCCCGACTGCAAACCACGCCTGTCTCCGGCTGAGGGGCCAAATCTTAGCACAACAGTACTCCTCGACCAAGTCGCGAGCACACTGAGACCGCGCCACAACCCTCAAACAATCAACACAAGCGTGAGCCTCAGAGCTCATCATAGCTTCGGCGCTAACATCACCAAGTGGTGAAAGCTCGCCGCAGAGCTCTGCATTCCCACTAAGTTTATAGTAAAACCAGGACTCCTGCCACCCACTGGTCCACTTATTTTTCTTGGCTTGCACCGGCAACTCCGACCCAGCGCGATGGCAAAAAGTGTATACTGCAAACTGTCCAAGACTGGTGTTACCTCCGCGATCCGAGATCTTGCGAGGTTGCATGTGCACTCGATGGGTCCGAACAAACCCCTCAACATGAGGAACAATACCCTGAGAGCGGCACGCCCAGATATAAACTGACATCTTTGTAAAGCACGAGGGTGTGAGCTGGTGGAAGCGCAAGTTGAACCTTCGCAGAACCGAGGTCACAAAAGAGTCAACAGGGAAGCGAAGACCGGCTGAAAAAAAATTCCTCAAATACAACAACCTCATCTGCGTCCGGCTTCGGCACCGTCTCCCCGGCACTGGTCCTCGCTTTACCTTCCTCAATCCAACCCCACCTGACATAAGACGCAATCTCCGCGGTGCAAACTCGGCTGAGTCCGAACTCGAAGGTAATCCCCTCATCCGCGGCTATGGGAGAAACAGCGCGAGCAGTTTGCTTCAACCTAGCCATCTCTTCAGCTGCTAACGCTACCGAACAGCGAACGCCTGTCTCAACCCTCGCAGACAAGCTAAAACAAACCTTCGCTACAAACAAATTGCAACGGCAGGATGGCTATAGCAGAGGAGGGCACAATCCAAACTCCTCACCCACCCCTTCTATTTATAGACCGGGTGGCGGAACGCCCCACCCGATAACACCGGCACGAAAACCAAAAAAGCCACGACACAAAAAACGAAACGGACTCCTACAGTTCAAAAAACAATACTACGGCCCGGCCCAAAAGCAGCCGCGAGCGTCGCTGCCGAGGGTCCCGTCTCTTTTCCCGTCGAAAGGCGCTGCTTGGGCCTAAACACGGTTCTTTAGATCCAAGACAACGAGGGGCTACTGTTGGGGAAAGGGGCCCTCGGCAGAAGCACCACGCAGGCTGGCTAAACAAAGCGGCCCTCGCGCGTCTCGCGCACCTTCGCCGCCTACCCCCCTATTTCATCCTGTTAAGTCTCTCAGATCGCCAATCAAACCTCTGAATACTGAACCAACCTTCGGAGGTGTTCAGGTACTTTTTGCAGGAAAGGGGCGTGAAGAGCGCTGGGAGTGACCCTCGCGCATCCCGCGTACCTTCGCCAAGAGGCCCAGACCCAACTGGTGGCGAGGAACCTCAAACTCTGCAACTGGGCGGATACCTCCGCAAAACGAAGGTCGGCCCCCATCTTTCCATCGGGGTGAGTGTGAACCGAGCGGCGGCGGGCGCATGGAAAGCAGGCTAGGGTTTTCGGCTCCGGCTGTGTTTGTACGAGTTTGCCCTTCTGTATGAGTAGCGCAGAGGAATCTTTCTTGTACCCTACTGTAATTTGGTCGGCACCCCTTGGTATCCCCTATAAATACCGGGGGTGAACAGTGTAAGAAAAAAATGATTCTTTTTGGGGAACAGAGCCATAACAACTTTGTCCTCGTTTCCATAACCTTCGCTATCGCTTCCGACGCTTGGTCACCTTCGCCACTCCCCTGCACAAGTGCGGAGGCGGGGCAAGTGTGTTTCCAACAATAAGAACTGATACATCGTTGACAGTTAAAATAAAAACATGGGTGTAAACTGGAAGTTAAGACAAAACATTGATATAGTATACTCCTATTATAAAAAATCAATTTATTTATATTAACCTGTTTATTCATTAACTGTTTTCATATGCATCTGTATGGTCATCATGTCCCACCAATTGTTTTATTGAGGAATATGCATATATAGATCCTGAGTTCCAATATGTGATACCTGTCGTATAGGAGTTTAGGACAGTTTCTGAAAGCACAGGAAACACTAAATTCGAATGTAATCCTCTTATTATGTTCGACATAAAACAAAAGGCAATTCTTGCATCAAAAGGCACTCTTCTTTTGAAGAAGAAATGGAAATCTTACCTTGTTAATTTCTCGCAATATTTTCTCTCTTTTTGGACTCAACCGCAAAGGATCCATCTAAACCAATTGAAAAACTCTTGCTTCTCTACTTTCTAGTGTACCAATAAATATTTTGTTAGTAGATGTTGTTAACCATTTTTTCATCGTTTCCTTATAATAATCCATGGAGCTTGTCAAATATGGTGCTAGTTCTAGTTATTATCAGTAACAAATTTGGTTTTAAATTAGTATAAAAGAATGCTATAATGTAGACCAGTCCTTCGTTCACTTAATTATCCCGGGTTATTATGTTGAGTATTCTTGTGATATTGGCCCATATTAAATAACATAAATCTTCTTTGCTTGTGTAGGGCAACTGGTGCCATGAATATAGAAAACTAAAGGCGAAGGTCGAGACAATACAGAAATGTCAAAAGTAATTTGTAGTGATTAGTTGCTGAAAATATGTAGTATGCCCTGTTGAAGATAAATATGACCAGACTTGTGTGTCCTGCAGGCACCTCATGGGAGAGGATCTTGAAACATTGAATCTCAAAGAGCTTCAGCAACTAGAGCAGCAGCTGGAGACTTCACTGAAACATATCAGAACCAGGAAGGTAGTGTGATCTATATATTAGACTGCAGTGCATTACTTATGTGGTGCCTACTACACCACTGACAGCCATGCGCTCTGCTTGTTGCAAATCTAAGTAAATGTCCATCGCATGTGCAGAGCCAACTTATGCTCGAGTCAATTTCAGAGCTCCAACGGAAGGTAAGTTGTCGAGCTTGGTTAAAGTTAGCTGTTCGAACTTCCTTTTAAAGAATTGTATATGATTTCTTTAGCTGGCCATTAGGTCATTAAGTGGCATGGTTTGTTGTAAGTATTGACTACTTTGGTTGCCTTGTTACATCCACAAAATAATCCTCCTCCTGTGCTGTGCTGAGTGTTGGCATGCGATGCATTGTTACCGCAGGAGAAGTCACTGCAGGAGGAGAACAAGGTTCTGCAGAAGGAGGTAGGAAGACGCTGCTGCTACCCAACACGTCGCCTCATCCATGCTCAGCTGGCCCTTTGTTTTCTCATGTGTACCGTTGTGTTATCTCGGTCTCTAAACTTTTAAATTAATCGTTTGGGTCCTCAAACTTGTTTGGATATGTATCCTGGTCTCTAAACTTGTTTTGTTGTGTCATCCTGGTCCCTACACATGCAAATCACCAGGATGACATAACTGAACAAGTTTGAAGACCTAAACGGGTGATTTACAATTAGGAACCGGGATCAAGAACCGAACAAATTTGAGAACCTAAACGGTCAATTATGAGTTTAGGGATCAGGATGACACAACGGTACAAATTTAAGAACCGGTGATGGACTTTACTCAATTAAATTTAAAGAAAGGGTTACTCCAATTAAATTTAAAGAAAGGGTTACTCCTGCCTGCAGCTCACGGAGAAGCAGAAAGCCCAGCGCCAGCAAGTGCAATGGGACCAAACTCAACAGCAGACCAGTTCGTCTTCCTCGTCCTTCATGATAAGGGAAGCTGCCCAAACAACAAATACCAGGTACATCACATTCACATCTCGCTACAATCCCAAAATAGTGAGGTGGCATCGTTTTCGGGCAAAGATTCGAGTGAGGTTCCTTGAAAAAAACACTTTCATTTATGAGCCACAAAGAAGAAAAAACCTAATATTTTTTCTTCACGAAATGATAGACTCATTTTCCCCCTTCATTCACAGAAGGTATGTGGCCAATTTTTTTTCTAAAAAAATTCGTGTGTCAATAATTAATCATCCACCTAGATTTTATAATTGTGTTTTATACTTTGTATATAAATTTTCAAAATAGTAGCCGTACTTCTATGATCAACCAGGCTACACCCAATTTCCTGCAGACGCAGGACACTGCTTACGTTTCAGGAAGCAACTGACAAGAGAATGCCCGCCCGGTTGTGTTGTGTCTGGTTTTTGCAGCATCTTCCCTGTGGCAGCAGGCGGAAGGGTGGTGGTGGAAGGGACAGCAGCGCAGCCGCAGGCCCGCGTTGGACTGCCACCATGGATGCTTAGCCACCTGAGCAGCAGCAGCTGAAGGTTCCTCCTCAGTCCTCACCGTCGCGGTGTGCTAGCCCAAAATCCAGCAACTCTTCCCTGGGCTGGCCCCGCTTCTCCGCATGGTGCAGTGCCATCGTCGTGATTGGCGAGAAGCAGCAGCAGCGGTCTACCGTATTTTTACCACCATATATAAGTAGCAGATCTGCAATGTGTATATTTTGTCCACCGTTTCCATTTCCACTGGGAGCGGCCGCACGAGTACTCTACGCATGTAATATATGTGCAGCATCAAATACTCTATTTTCATGACCATAACAGGCGCGCCGTTTGTGGTACTAAGGTGCTGTTTGGTTCCTGGAATATGGTGGGAATGTGGGATACTGGGATGGTCCCAGGATCAATGTTGTTTGATTGAGAGTCATGTAGGGGCAGGGCATCCCACTAGGGAATATGCCTCTCGTGACGCCGGCGAAGAGCACTGCACAAGGAAGAGACCTACCTGACGCCGGCGAGCGTCGGCCAACACAAAAAGAGAGCAAGGAGCTGGCATGACCAAAGTTGTTTGCACCTGTCTGCAGTGGAGGGGAGGAAGTAGTACGCGGCCGGCCCGGTGAGCACCAACTCCGGCGAGGTCTGGCTACGCACCAGCCCAGCGTGCACGATCGGCCCTGACGAGCTCCGGTTCCGCCCTCCGGTGGGTGCGGCAGAGCTCCACCCCCTTCACATGTGCGGCCATGCTTCAGTGGCGACACAGGGCACAGAGCAAGAGGTGAAGGACCTCCGAGCCTGCCGAAGGCCACGAACGGAGCTCCAGCTGAAGATCCCGTCACGACGAATGGAGCGAGGCCGGGGCGACGGTGCACGGGCTCGAGGCCGTGGCGGCGACACGCGAGCTCAAGGCCGGGGGCGGCGACACGCGAGCTCAAGGCCGGGGGCGGCGACGCGCGGGCTCAAGGCATGGGCGGCGACATTTGTACCGAGCGAAGGAAGAAGAGGAAATAGAAAAAAAAAAAAAAGAATGATATGTGGGCCTCGCTCATCAGTGGCTGATCCCATTTTTTACGATTTAGAACCAAACAGGAAATGGAGCGGTCCCGTCCCTCTGTAATAACCAAACAGAAAATGGGACTATCCTGTTCCAAAAATTAGAGAGAGGACCATCGCACTCCATCTTGCCTCTCAACCAAACATCAACTATTCATCTGATAAAAAAAAACATCAACTATTCATGTCCTTGTCACAAAAAAAAAACACTATTCATGTCTGTTAGAAATATATCTTAGTGGTCTTAATCAACTTTCATTTCTAATAAAGAGTACTCTCTCCGTCCAAAAAAAATACAATTATAGAAAACGTGCCGGTCAAACTATTTTAACTTTAACCAAGTTTATAGTAAATAGTATTAACATTTATGTCTTAAAATAAATTTGTTATGAAAATGTATTTTACATCTAATCTAATGGTGCTTATTTCGTCTTATAAGTCTTATAAGTGTTAGTATTTTTTGTATAATTTTAGTCAAAGTTTACAATGCTTAACTCCTCAGGATGTAAGAATTGCATTTTTTTTATGGACGAAGAGAGTACATACATATACTTTTAGTCAAATTTTACAATGCTTAACTTCTCGAGATGTGAGAATTGCATTCTTTTGTGGACGAAGGGAGTACATACGTATACGTGGCCGTTTCCTCTAAGGTGATGTTTTTTTTTGAGACGGAAGAAGAATTGTATTAAACTATAGCTTGGTATATCATCGTATTACAAGTTGTCGGTGTTTCGTACCCGGGGGTATCACACCAACGAGTAATATGATCGCGTGCTTCTCTTCCTGGATGGTGATGCAAGAGGACACAAGGATTTATCCTGGTTCGGGCAAAGAAAGCCCTACGTCCAGCGGGGGGACGTTCTTGTATTACTTGCACCTAAGTGCTTGTACAGGGGTGGATACAAGCTCACTGAGCGTGGACCGGGGTCCGGACTCAAGTGCAGCGTGAGAGTGGACTCGTGTCTTGCGTGACCGTCTCCGTATATGCCCTCCCTCCCCTGGTGAAGGGCCCTGGCGTCCCCTTTTATAGAACAAGAGGAGGCCAGGGCTTACAGGATGGACGCCTGTCAGCGCTCGGTATGGCGGAGGGTAGGAACTCTGTCTTGTCGAGGCTGCTGTAGCCAACGTGGGCGTCGCTGTAGAGGCGTCCTTGAAGCGTGGCCTCCATCCCGGGCACGGTCACGGAGGCGTGGCGGAGTGGAAGCCGTACAGCGCCCATTCCGGCTGGTACAGGATGTAGCGGGGTCCCTCCAGGTCTTGGAGTACCTATCTTCCAAGAGTGAGAGAGCTTGTCAGGGCTCGAGGGGCGCGGGGCCGGCCTCGAGGTGATGCCACTGGGGCTCGAGGGGCGCGGAGCCGGCCTCGAGGTGTTGCCACGGGGGCTCGAGGGGCGCGGAGCCGGCCTCGAGGTGTTCCAGTGCAGGGCTTGAGGGGCGCGTAGCCGGCCTCGAGGGGTTACAGTGCATGGCATGGCCGAACAGTGCTGTACTGGTGCCCTTTTGCCCGTGCTTGTGGTGAAAACGAGACTTGACCTTTACACCGAGTTACTGTGGTACATGCTGTGCACTAGTGGACATGACCGGAGTAGGTGAAGGCATTAAATGCGTGGTATGGGCTGGTACGGCTGTCTGTACCGCTCGAGGTCCGTGCGTTAAGGCTCGAGGTGTAGGGGCGCGCTTGCCCGAGGCCTGGAGGGCTCGGGCGAGACGGAGAGCGATCGTGCTCGCCCGAGGCCGGGCTCAGAGGGCTCGGGCGAGGCGGAGAAAGAGCGTTCGCCCGAGGCCTGGCTGGGAGGGCTCGGGCGAGACGGAGATAGAGCGTTCGCCCGAGGCCTGGCTGGGAGGGCTCGGGCGAGACGGAGATTGAGTGCTCGCCCGAGGCCTGGCTGGGAGGGCTCGGGCGAGACGGAGATAGAGCGTTCGCCCGAGGCCTGGCTGGGAGGGCTCGGGCGAGACGGAGATTGAGTGCTCGCCCGAGGCCTGGCTGGGAGGGCTCGGGCGAGACGGAGATAGAGCGTTCGCCCGAGGCCTGGCTGGGAGGGCTCGGGCGAGACGGAGATTGAGTGCTCGGGTATTTGCGTTGATTGGGGGTACCCCTTTTTTGTACCACCGACAGTAGCCCCCGAGCCCTTGTTTGAGTGCTTGCACTCGAGCAGGGGCTCTTTGACCTGGGTTTTGAGGACTTTGACTGTGTTGGTTTTCGAGGGGGTTTAGCCGTGCTGATTCCATGGGTGTCGCGCGAGCGACACCCGTGGGTGTAGCCCCCGAGGCCACGGGGGAGTGGTTGGAACTCCCTCGTGGGCTTTTTGCGAGTGTTGAGTCCCCGAGTTTTGGATCCTTTTGAAGAAACCTCCGTCGCTGGGAAACCTTCTGCCCGCTAGGCGCGCCTTTCTTCTTTGTCGTGGGAAACTCCGCCCGAGGCCTGGCTCGGAGGGGCGTTCGTCCGAAGCCTGAAAATCTCATGCTCACACAAAGGAAAAAGATCAGTCGCAACTGCTCGAGTTATTTAACCCTCTTTCGTCGAGGGGTGCCAGGCTGAGCCGACCGTCCGGCTAGCTATCTGGTACGCCGGCTACCCTGGCTTGTCATCCCGCTGAACCCTTTCGAAAGGATGCGGGGTGGGATGCCTCGTACTACCACGAACGGATCGGGCGAGTATCGAGGTTCCCGGTGAGCTGGTAATGGGGGAATCCAAGTGAGAGCTCGTGCCCCGTTCGATAGGGGTCGACTGTGGCCCGGAGGCAGTCTCATAAAGCTTAGGTGCTCAGTCTGCAGGAATACCGGGTCCGTTCGATAGGACCCGGTGGCTCGGTGCCTCCCCACGAGGGGATTTCACTGCATGTCGTGCTCCCAGCCTTGGATACACGTGAGGGGCCTCGAGGGCTTGGCCCTCGAGCGATGCTGCGAGTGGCGCCCCTTAGTGTCCCTGACTCGGGTGCTCGAAGCCGGCTGTCGAACCCTCTTTCGTCGAGGGCCAGCCTTCGCTGCTTCGAGACTTAGGGCCGGGGCCCGTTTTTGGGTGCTCGAAGCCGGCTGTCGAACCCTTTTTCGAGGGCCAGCCTTCGCTGCTTCGAGACTTAGGGCCTGAGCCCGTTTTTACGTTCCTGAAGAAGCCTTCGTCGGGAGTGGAGTTCGTGGCACCAAGGCGACGGTCAGGAAGTCGGAGCGGCGGCCGCGGAGGGCCCCGGTAGTCGAGCGAATGCGGAATCGCCGTGTGTGCCTGTCAACCGGCTCGAGACGCAGTTAGATAGGCACATTAAAGGTATTCGGTTACCTTCTCGACGTCGTGGGAGATGGCACCGATTGTTCGATGAGGGCGCGCTGCCTCCTGATGCGGACGGTGGCATAGGTGGTCTTCCTCCTCCCGGCTCAGACGTCGAGGCTGGGCCTGCGGCAGAAGATCCTGGGGAGGAGCACCAGACCGCGGCTGATCGACACTCCGAGCTGGGCTCGGGGTTGCTTTCGAGGGGCAACGCTGAAGGCCGAGTCCCCGAGCTCGGCTTGAGGGGTGGCGTCGAAGGTCGAGCCCCCGAGCCCGGTTCGAGGGGTGGGGCGTCGAAGGTCCATCCCCCGAGTCCGGCTCGAGGTGGGGCGTCGAAGGTCGAGACCTGAGTCCGGCTCGAGGTGGGGCGTCGAAGGTCGGGCCCCGAGTCCGGCTCGAGGAGGGGCGTCGAAGGTCGGGCCCCCGAGCCCGGTTCGAGGGGTGGGGCGTCGAAGGTCAAGCTCCCGAGTGCGGCTCGAGGAGGGGCGTCGAAGGTCGAGCCCCGAGTCCGGCTCGAGGGGTGGCGTCGTGCGTGGGAGCCAACTTAGTCAGCTCGTCTGCGGCGGGCGCCCACGCGCACTTCTTCGTCGTCGTCGTCCTCGTCGTCGCGCCTTGCCTTCTGACCTTCGCCTTGGCGCGCGGAGTGGCCAAAGAAGGCCCCCACTGCCTCGTTGCCGGAGGCGAAGCTGGTGACCTGATCCATCAAGCCTTCGATCGTCCTGGGACGGTAGCGCCCTAACTCGTGGACTAGCTTTTGGCACGTCGTGCCTGCGAGGAACGCTAAGATGACCTCCTCATCGGGTATGTGAGGGAGCTCGAGGCGCTGCTTCGAGAACCGTCGAGCGAAGTCGCGGAGGGGTTCGTCCGCTGCCTGCCTGCAACGTCGTAGATCCCAGGAGTTGCCTGGGCGCGCACAAGTCCCCTTGAAATTCCCGTCGAAGACCCTGACTAGGTCGGCCCAGTCATGGATCTGATCCGGCGGGAGCCCCTCGAGCCACCGGCGGGCGGTGTCCGAGAGGTAAAGTAGGAGTTGGCGCATGATCACACAGTCGTCGCTCTTTGCTCCGCCCAGTTGGCAGCCTAGGCGGAAGTCTGAGAGCCAGAGCTTGGGCTCGACCTCCCCGTCATACTTCACGATGTTGGTCGGCGGTCGAAAGCGGTCGGGGAGGGTCGAGCTGCGGATGGCTCGGCTAAAGACCCTGGGGCCCGGGGGCTCGAGGGTTCGCCGGCTGTCAGCGATCTGCTCCTGGGCTGGTTTGGCTCGAGGGGCGTCCGGCGGGCGGACGGACGTCTCATGCTTGCTGCGGGGCGCGTCCGCTGGCTTCTCCGAGGCTACCCTGCGCTGGCGCGAGGCCGAGCTCTCGGCTATCTGCACAGCGGCCGTTTCGAGGAGGTTCTTTACTTCCCCAAGCATGCGTCTGGCGTCGGGGTTGGAGACGGCGGGCAGATCGCGGAGCAGCATTGCGGCCGCCACCACGTTTTGCCCGGCTCGTGGGAAGCACACCTTGGGGCGTGCTGGCGCCTCGTCCTCGAGGGTCCGTCGGTGGGCTTCTCGAGCCCAACCTCGAGCTCTGGCTCCTCGAGGCTGGGGTGGTTCCTGCATCAGAGTTTGCTGGAGCTGCAGCAGGCGTTGTCGTTCCTCCTCGGTCTTGATGATTGCCTCCCGCACCTGTGCGAGTTGCGCCGCCCGGCTGTCGTCGTGTTGAGGCGGTGCATCCGAGGCCGAGGGTTTGCTTCTTGCCTGAACGCGCGAACCGCCCGCCGCAGCCACGTCGTTGGGCGCTCCGAGGTTGAGCGTTGGCCTGACGTCGTCGTCATCGTCGTCGTCCTCGGCATCGCTCACCACCCCCTCGAGCTGGAAGCACTCCCTGGTGGGATACCGGACGTGCCGGTCCGCACGTGTGACGGACGCGAACTTGCTGGGGGAGCGCGCCCGCGCCCTGGAGGTCGCCGGCCGCATGCCGGGCAGGTTTCCCCTCGGGGATTCTGCGCCGGCCGCGGAGAAGTGGGCGTACGCCGCCGGCACCGCCTGTGCCTGGCGACGATGGTGACCACGGCGCCGCTCGCGAAGTGGCGACGCGTGGTGGTGCAGGCGACGCGTCATGCCCCCCGCGCGGGGTGGTGTGACCCGCCTTCCGCTCGGGCCCTCCGTGGAGAGCGGGGTCAGCTCGTTGCCGTTGCCGGCGGCTAGGGACTCAAGGTTCCCGAACCAGACGACGGCACCGGCAGAGAACGAAGGAGTAGAAGAAGCCATCCAGGAGATAGCGATAAAATGACTCGGACACGCGCACCCCTACCTGGCGCGCCAACTGTCGGTGTTTCGTACCCGGGGGTATCACACCAACGAGTAATATGATCGCGTGCTTCTCTTCCTGGATGGTGATGCAAGAGGACACAAGGATTTATCCTGGTTCGGGCAAAGAAAGCCCTACGTCCAGCGGGGGGATGTTCTTGTATTACTTGCACCTAAGTGCTTGTACAGGGGTGGATACAAGCTCACTGAGCGTGGACCGGGGTCCGGACTCAAGTGCAGCGTGAGAGTGGACTCGTGTCTTGCGTGACCGTCTCCGTATAAGCCCTCCCTCCCCTGGTGAAGGGCTCTGGCGTCCCCTTTTATAGAACAAGAGGAGGCCAGGGCTTACAGGATGGACGCCTGTCAGCGCTCGGTATGGCGGAGGGTAGGAACTCTGTCTTGTCGAGGCTGCTGTAGCCAACGTGGGCGTCGCTGTAGAGGCGTCCTTGAAGCGTGGCCTCCATCCCGGGCGCGGTCACGGAGGCGTGGCGGAGTGGAAGCCGTACAGCGCCCATTCCGGCTGGTACAGGATGTAGCGGGGTCCCTCCAGGTCTTGGAGTACCTGTCTTCCAAGAGTGAGAGAGCTTGTCAGGGCTCGAGGGGCGCGGGGCCGGCCTCGAGGTGATGCCACGAGGGCTCGAGGGGCGCGGAGCCGGCCTCGAGGTGTTGCCACGGGGGCTTGAGGGGCGCGGAGCCGGCCTCGAGGTGTTCCAGTGCAGGGCTTGAGGGGCGCGTAGCCGGCCTCGAGGGGTTACAGTGCATGGCATGGCCGAACAGTGCTGTACTGGTGCCCTTTTGCCCGTGCTTGTGGTGAAAACGAGACTTGACCTTTACACCGAGTTACTGTGGTACATGTTGTGCACTAGTGGACATGACCGGAGTAGGTGAAGGCATTAAATGCGTGGTATGGGCTGGTACGGCTGTCTGTACCGCTCGAGGTCCGTGCGTTAAGGCTCGAGGTGTAGGGGCGCGCTCGCCCGAGGCCTGGAGGGCTCGGGCGAGACGGAGAGCGATCGTGCTCGCCCGAGGCCGGGCTCAGAGGGCTCGGGCGAGGCGGAGAAAGAGCGTTCGCCCGAGGCCTGGCTGGGAGGGCTCGGGCGAGACGGAGATAGAGCGTTCGCCCGAGGCCTGGCTGGGAGGGCTCGGGCGAGACGGAGATTGAGTGCTCGCCCGAGGCCTGGCTGGGAGGGCTCGGGCGAGACGGAGATAGAGCGTTCGCCCGAGGCCTGGCTGGGAGGGCTCGGGCGAGACGGAGATTGAGTGCTCGCCCGAGGCCTGGCTGGGAGGGCTCGGGCGAGACGGAGATAGAGCGTTCGCCCGAGGCCTGGCTGGGAGGGCTCGGGCGAGACGGAGATTGAGTGCTCGGGTATTTGCGTTGATTGGGGGTACCCCTTTTTTGTACCACCGACACAAGTACTCTGAAAAAAACATGTATCCAGAAACTGATTCTCATCTATATTATACCCACGCTGCGAAAGACTCAAACTCTCAAATCCAAACATGTTTGACGCTTCGTATAGATGACTGCACAGGCAAATACTCGGCAACAGTTGTTTTCGGCCTGAGAAAAGATGCCCAACGGACGGCTAACATTTCTGCAAACGGAGTTGAGAAACTTATTCTTTCTCGTGTCTTCCTTCTTCTTTCTGCCACCGAAGAATGAGGAAGACCATCTGAAAATTATTCTCCCTAGTCCTTCATCGTGGCCAGATCCAACCACAACAAAACGAAGAAGGGACCGGAGAAAATTATTCCATGACAACGACATCATCTATGTCTTGATGCCGAAGCCCGGAAACAAAAGTCTCCATGTTGTCTTGTCGATGTGGATGTTGACGTCGAAGTTGTCGCCCTCATCTTCAACAGAGCCACCATGGAGAGACCGGATCCACTCTATCTCCTCACCGTCACCGAGAAGGAGGAGGAAAAACACCTCCAATACCAAGATCCTTGGCACGGAGAAACCTTAATTCTAGATGACTCGATCTACTAGAAAACTTAATAAAAAGAATGAAATCCTAGTTGTAAGGTGATGTTTGGTTGGTGCTTTTTAGCGTGTTATGAATTCATAGTGCAAACTGATCCTGCTACTTGCTGTTTGGTTGCGTTCGATTGTACTCCCTATCTTTGAAAAATAGATTCTTGAGTTGTCTAAAGTCAAACTTTTAAAATTTTGATCAAATTTATAGTAAAAATATTAAGATTTATGATATCAAATTAATATTATTATCAGATATATCATAGAATATATTTTTATAATATGTTTATTTTATATCATAGATGTTATTAGTCCACAAGTCGGCCGCCGGTGCAGCTGGGCCAGATGCCCTTTCCCATGGCCACCACGCAAGGTAGATGGTTCTCAGATCTCAGCAGCAAGAAGGAAAGAGGAACTGTCAACGAGGAAGACGACCAATGAAGGTTCCGTTTCCATTACAGACACAAACCAAACAATCACCGGTTTCGGTTACAGTTTTTCGGATCACGGCTGTATCCATTCCATTGTTTGTTTACATTCACGGAGTCCTAACCAAACAGCACCTAAATGCATCAACTTTCCATTTCTACAGATATTCAACAGTGATGCAGCTGCATATATAACATCAATCTGATTTTGGATGTTCAAATAGTGTTCTGTAATAGAAAATAAGCCGAAATACGACTGACAAGGCAAACAAACAGGGCAAATAGTGAAGGAAACGGATCAGATTTAATTGCGCATATCTGAAAACCAGAGGAAGACACCATAGTATTTTGTTGTAGGATAAATTAATAAAGATAAAGATGGTCTTCGAAAGAATGGCCTTTCTGCCATCGGTACTGTACAACCATTTCGCCATCACTAATCGAGGAGTGTTTACCACCCAAGGTCATAACTAACACGAATGCTACCCAAGCCAGCCCACCCAAAAAAAAAGTCACATTTAACACAAGCTAAAGCGCCGGTTACCTCTAAGAACGCCAATAAACAACATCCTCTGAACTAAGGCATGTGGAAGAAAGAGACTTGAATAAGCTATTAGGATAACCGAGGCCGAGGTAGCTTCTCCTTCAGCCGCGAAATGAACTTAAATGTCTCCTCTGCTTTGACTTGCTGATAAATATCATTTCTTGATACCCTGTCAGGATGGAATTTCAGAAGGGCTTGCTTGAAGGCTTTAACCTGAAAAGCATAAGTAATCTCATCAAATTAACTATTATGTTTCGAGCAGAAAGCTTATATATTAGAGTCTGAACAAATTTTGAGCTCCTTGAATTAGAACACAGGTAGCTAAAGCTACTGGTCTTCACTTATAGAGGGTTATGGCTTAGTCTAACTCCCTCCTTTCCAAATTATATGCTGTTTTGGCTTTTCTAGACTACATACATAGTTTTTTACTTTTTTACTGTGTAATATATCGTATATATATAGATGCATAGCAGAAGCTATATACCTAGAAAAGCCAAGGGCATATAACTTGGGACAAAGGCAGTACCAAACATACAGTCAGTACCCTTTTCTGTTCTATTTTTCTTAAAGACTATTTGCAGAATCTGTCCTCCAAAGTTGAAATACAGTTGCTGTGTGTACATATAAGTGTACATCTGCCTGCGATTGTAACAGCTACCCATAGCTGTTCATAAAACTCTATAAAAACACTGGGAGCTTTAATTTTTATGGTTAACCAAGGGACAAGGGCCACAAATAAACTTTTCATCACCAACAAGTGATGGGCTGAGCGTATTGATAATAACAGGGCATACCTCGCCACCTTCAACAGAGATGCCTAACGCATGCAATATTGAAGTCATATCCCAATGAGTCCTTTCCAAACTTTCCAGTTCCTTTCTGACCTCACCCCGATACTGCTCCTTAAGCTGTATAGCTTCTTCACTCTACAGGAAGAAAGAAAAGGGTAAGTGCCATAAAATGCCAAAGATATATGAAGATTTACAATGAATTCTGCTAGCATAACACTGGATACAGGTAGAACGAGACCTTTCTCTGTGATTCACGGACTTCTTGCAATCTTTGCTTTTGTCTCTTCTCCATGTCAACCAATCGTTGAGCTTCAGCTTTCTTTCTCTTTCGCAACTTCTTTGCTTCCTCAGCCTACACAATGTTTTTTCAACAAACAACCATCATGAGTTATGACAGCAAACTACCTCAAATTTGACCAATTTTATAGGAAAGGGACAGGGTAACAATATCATTGACACCAAATAAGTAAATTATGGATATATTTCATGTATCTAGCCATACTAATTTGCTGTCATAAATATTGGAGCTCTTTTTCCTATAAATTTGGTCAAACTCAAAAAGTTTGACTTAGGACAACTGTAAGTTGATTTAATTTGGTAACTGGGACCGAGGGAGTATGTTTTTTTTATTAAAAAAACTATCAAATTAGGCAGCCATTAGCCTGCCACAACTGAAATCACATTGAATACAGAATGCTGGATGTTATGCTCCCAAATTCATGCATGTCATCACATAATTCCAGTATATAGTTTAACATCAATTCAAAGTAGCAAAATATTGTACCTGTATTTGTAATTGCCGCTGTCTCGATGCCCACTCCTCCTCTGCTGCCCGCTTGTACTCAACAGATTCTTTGTGTTTTTCACGTTCACCAATCACTGAAGCATATGGCCCTAATTCCTCAGGATCATGAAGCAAATCCTTACCCCTGACAGGACCATTATCTTCAGGTATTTTCTCATCAACCTTTTCAGGAGTACTAACAGAAATTGGAGGACTTCCACCTTTCCTATCAGCTGACGAGATCCCAGAAAAAACCCTATTTGCAGAGGCAAAGTTATAGGCAGAGTTTTTTTCATCTGGGCGAGGCAATTGAACCCCTTCTGAAGATTTTTCAGAACCAACCATTGAACATTCCTTGACATTTGGCGCTGGAGACTGGTCATGGTCATCCTTTGACCTGCCAGTATTATTTTGCACACCTTCGGCATTTGGCACAGGACCATGGACACCCTTTGCATTGCCAGCACTACTTTGTGCATGCCCAGGGCCTTCCTTCGTACTGCCGCTACTATTTTGAGAGTTATACTTGCTTCCAGCGCTGAAAAACCAAGACATACTCTCGTCTGGATGGCATTCGGCACCAAAGAGATGCTCAGAGTTTTTACCTGGATGTGTCTCCAACCCAGCACATGATGCGGATGCAGTAGCTCCAGCATCCTTACACTCATGGACACCATGCGGCGGTTTTTTTCTGGAAGCAGCCGTCTCCCACATCTCACGGGCTGTACCAGCCGTGTCATCCAGAATCTCACAATCAGAGCCATCATCAGTGAAAGAGTCCCATCCTTCGGTCAGATCACTCTCAGAGCTGTCAGACGTGCAATCAAACCCATATCTGTGCCTGGGAGAACCCAGGCCCGGTGTCATCGCTGCTGGAGACCCAGAAGCACGGGACATGCTGGGACCTGCTTTATCCCCTCCGGTACCATCTTTCTCATCTTCATTGTCATCTATGTTGATCACATTACCGGAGCCGCTCCCTTTCCACACACGAGACCCAGGTGCTGCCGCCGCTGAAGCTGAATCTCCCGCAGCTGCGCCCTCAAGTATGACAACATCGCCATCATCGTCCTCATCGATGACCACCACGTTGCGAGGCACGGTCTTGTGCGCGGGGAACACCCGCGTCCGCTGCATCCAGGTCGGCCCATGCTGAGGGGTGAAGCTGAACCGCCCCCACGACATGCCTAGCCTGGCACGAAGATGGTCGCCGCTGCAGGCTGGCGGCTATAGCATGCCGAAACCCGCGACAAGCTTAGGGTTCCACGGCGATCCTGCAGGGAAAACGGCAATCTTGTAGATTCGATCGAGCGCGATGGGGGAAATGCGCGATCAGGAACCCTAATTCACAGAAATGGGCGTGGGACGGCGTTGAAAAAGAGGGAGCTTACCGTGGTAGCGACGCCGACAGCGAGATTTGGGGAGGATTGAATCTGGGACCCAAGAAACCGAGCCGGCCTCCGCGCCGTCTGCTCGATTCGGGAAAGAGGGGGAAGGAGCTCGGAGTTGGTGGGGGCGTGGACGCTAGGCGAGGCGACCAAAGCGAGGAGGCGGTGGAGGCCCCGCACGTCTGGAGGAAGCAGGCTTGATGGAGCGCGGACCGCCGGCGTCGGTGTCGACGAGGGATGCGAGCTCCCCACCGCAGGCAATCGCGACCGGGCGGAGGACCGCGTCGAGGAGCGTGAGGATTAGGGCGGCGGCGGCGGGGCCAGGCCGCGGCCACCGACGCGGGGAGGAGGCGCAGGCCGCCGCCGGCGGTGTGGGGAGGGAGGCGCAGGCCGCGCGGCGGCGACGTGGAAGAGGCCACCGCGATTCCTCAGCAGAGGAGTCCGACGTGGTGGAGGTGGATCGGCGCCCGACGCATCCGCGCGGGGATTGAGCCGCACAGGATGGGAAATCCGCCTCTCTTGTTTTGATTTGCGATTTGGATTTGGGATTTGGACTTTTGGTGAGCAGCGGGGAGGAAGGCGGAGACTGCGGGCGGGGGGAGGGGTAAAGACGGAATGGTTGAAATTGCCAAAGCCGCGCGGCGAAATCCAGCACGGCTCTTCGGCGAATTTTCCCCACTCCGCACGG
>VDCT01000444.1:0-43323 GCA_009763385.1 Coix lacryma-jobi var. lacryma-jobi | reverse complement strand
CACGGGAGGGGGTGGGGGAAACCATAAGAAACGAGAAGGAGGGTGCTGTTTGTTGTAAGACAAACCCTGCTCCGTTGTGCCCGTATTTTTTGTGTTTTTATAATTTCCCTTCTGGTGTATGTCAACTTTGTCCCACCCCCCTTCATGTGAGGCGTGATGCATTTGGTGTAGCGGGCCTCGTGGAGCTGGTCGATGTAGGCCTGCTGTCCATGGATCTGTTGATCAAGAGGTGGGCTCCCTCTCTGAGCTGGTCGAGCGCGGTGCGGGCCTCATTCCCTCTGAAGGGCGGTAGTCAGGTACATCTGCTCTGCAACGGTCCTGGCAGTGGCCTGTGCTGCTGTTGTAGTACGGGCGTCGTCACGCTCAAGAGTGATCTGCTGAATCCTCTCCTGGAGATGAGCTACCTCGGCATCAACTCTTCCTGTAGCTTCCTCTTGCTCTGGTAGGTGGCGGTGAGGTGAAGGACACGCTCTCGAGAGTGTGCTCCAAACTCTCACATACACCCAACAAAGCTCCAGTGGCGCTCATCGCGGGCGTCTCGCAGTAGAACCTCTCCTCTGGGCTCCCTGTCAAGACTGACTCCAGAGTCTGCTTCCAGCGCAATGGAAAAAGTGATCCACGGGGGAACACTCCTGCCATAGCGCTAGCTAGGTCGTCGGGGAAACGGGCGATGATATCCTTCAGCACAAAATACGCTGCCCTGTTGGCTCCATCCTTGGCACATGTGCCTCTGGTGATCTCCGTCCATCCTGTCCAGTGGGGCTTGGCGGGCAAAGCTTTGACTTTGATCTCCACCATGACCAAGGAATCCTGCCCGTAGATCTCCTTCTGCCATGAGTACCTGGGCTCCTGTCCTTCCTCATAGCCCACGGCCTGCAGAATCCTCCAAAGGATAGTCGGCAACCCGAAGTAGGACAAGAACGTCTTCCGGGTGAGCTTGGTGGCCAAGCGGTGACGCGGAACTCCTCTACCTCCGGTGGCCTTGCGAGCGGTTAGCTTAGTCCGGGCCATCTGTAGAAACAAAAGGGTTTCGAACTCTCGTGAGACGGATATTAAGTTGGCAATTTTTTTATATATATAAAAGAGACAACTTTTAATTAAGGGGAGGTAATGTAAATGCAAGAATATAAACATGATGCATGATCGTACTTACGTTCTCACTCACTAATCATGACTCGCAAGTCCTAACGTTCTAGTCGGTGGCAAGAACGATCTCTCATGCGTTATCTACACGTTCTACTCGGTCGCACAATTAGTGTACCTGCAGAAGATTCATTTCAGCCCAAAGCAATCCCAATGATAAATCAATTGAGCATTGGCTAATATGCGCAAAATACATAGAAGCCAACACTAAACACCATGCACCAACATAGTAAACACCCTCAAAAACATTGATACCCTCATATGTGTCTGCGTGGAGCTCGCACATACTTGGTATAAGAACTCTCACCTAGACCGACGGTTGGACGGTCATGCTCTCATATCTCACAAAATCATTTTATGCATGTTTTCGCGATCGACGCATTCTCTTTTCCCGAGAATGGACCAGCAAATAAAGATCCAGCATGAAGCAAAACCCTGAACTCTGTTAGCAGTTAAACCACCTGAATCCTAGTATAGGGCTTAAGGACGAGACTGGGCACACTTAGTAATTGAAAATAGTTTTGAAAATAGTTTTGAAACACCCATTTTAGTTCAAAAATAGCTCTTTACGGAGGTAATCACTTGAACCATGCTCCGATACCAGCTGGGGCGGAACCGTCCTGATTATAGGAGCTCAAGTACCGTCTTAGTCAAATCCGTCTGACTTCGACTCATACTTGAACCCATATAACCCCGGTAGTCCAGAAATCTCGAAGGATTTCTATCACCGTACAACATACAGGATCGCATTGTTCAAGAATTACATTCACAAAGATACATCACAGAGAACGAAACCGAATTTAAAGTATCAGAGTGCGAATTTAGAACAGAGTTATTACAATACCGAATTTAAAAGTGCGGAAGCTTAAATAAGTTTGAAACACGACCACTACACATGTGGTCCAAATGAAACATTGTTTGACAAATCCAACTCAACACAACTCACTCTTCCCTTTTTAGATAATGTGCCACTAGGAGTCTCAGACCGGCAAAAGAAAAGGGGAAGCTTCTGGACGACCCTGCCGTGGGCCTACTCCTCATCACCTTCCACCGGGTAGAGGCAGTGCTTACAATAGCCAAAGTAGACCTGGCCATCTGCAACAAACGTGATAAACCCTGAGTACGGGAATGTACTCAGCTAGACTTACCCGTCCAACTGAAAATAAAGACACCAAGGGTATGCAAGCCTTTTTGGGTGGATCTGGGATCTTTAGTTGCGAAAAGCTCAATTAAGATAAGTGGGGATTTAATGATATTGCTGAGCTATCATTTTTAGACCTATTTCTTTACTCTAGGTTTGCACCTGAACTATTGCACACACTTGAGTCTAACAAACAATAATATAACCATATCCAGTTGACTTATCCACATTTTTAGTTGAACCTTTAAAACATCACATGGAGTTGTATCGTGGTGAAGCTCGCCATAGTTTCCCACTAACCGGGGGAGACGGCGACTCGAATCGAATTCCATACCAGCTGGTGAAAGACCTTTAATACCAGCCCACACTTTCCCCGTCGAGTCCATGCATTGGGCAACCGCTCGATGCTTGTTCGTGGTGGTAATCGTCGCGGTTCAAGCACGGACCGCCCAATTGGAACCTGGCGATGGCCTCACGCGGCTGATCGCAATTTCCATACTAGAGGGCGCGACACGGGTCAAAACCGGCCCGAACAGCTTCTAACCGGCTTTGGGGTCGATGATTACGACATCGACGTATCCCTAAGTAAAAGGGCGCGTTCAAAAATGAACGAGGGCTAACATCGATACAAACCTACACGATCCAACGGACGGACTGCCCCCAAGTTCCAACTTGGTGCCTTGCCTTCCAGCTGACCGTATTTCATTACTACTCAGGTTCTTTTCCACGATAGCAAATATAGTCAACCATGATCCGGTAACTACCCATCAGGGTATTACGAGAACATTCTTAACTACTACTTTTATTAAGCAAGCTAAGCAATTCTACATTGTAAATAAATAACAGGATAACAAGGTAGATATTAATCAATAACCAAGGAATGGTAATGCAGCAAGTAGGTTTCATTCCAACTCCTAAACCTAATGCATCACAATATAAAAGGACTCAAGTAATTTTAATTGCAAAGGATAGGAGGCTTAATATGCTCCGGGGCTTGCCTTGAGAGAAGACTGAGGCCTCGTGGGAGGGACACTCAGGCAGGTTAGTGTCGGCCGCGGGGTCGACTTCCTCGGCTTGATGCAGTTCCGGGATCTCCTGCTCGGTGCTTGTCTCCTGCTCCAGGTCTTGCTCCTGAACTATCGATCCTATTGCAATGCGGTTGAAAAATAATAAATAAATAATGCGTAGTGTGAGATGGGGTGGTATGAGTGTAAATATTTCTTGCAAACCAACAAAACTAACTTGTTGAACCATTTTTGACATTGAGGTAAACACTTAATTATCTCATAAAACAATTTCATTAATCCACCTATTTCTTATTAATAATTCAAAAGAAATTTAAGTTTGAACTGCAAGTGCATTTTTCTGGACTCAGAAAAATCCACAAAAATTCCAGAAGGCAAATGGCATCTGCTGGACTTCACTGAACAATTTTCGGCCAGAAATAGAAAAGATAACTGCAGATATAAAAATAACAAATAAACTGCTCAAAAGGTGCTTTGAACTAACTTTTTACACAAAAAGTGTTCAACAGCATATTTAATAATTTTCCTAGCTTCAACTACTCATAAACATTCTACTGTAGAAAATTTACTGTCAGAACATAAATATACAAGCCTACACAAAATAAACAAATCTATTCCAAATTAAACCATTTGAACTACAACCCTACTGAAAAAGGGGCTGAACTCATTTTCATATTTTTCCCATATTCTACTTCACATTTTATATTGATCAACGAAGTTTCATGAACAGAAACATTATATTATTTCTTACATGAATTTCCAAAGAAAACACAGAAAAGTACAGTTGTAAAGCAACTTCAGATTCTTTCATACAACAGCTCATGCTTAACATTTTTCTTAGCCTGAACATGTCATACAGAGACTACACAATTTTTTCCACATTTTATTTCGACATATAAAACACCTTAACATTTATTCTAAGAAAACAGCCAAAAAGAACTTTTAATCATAACAGAAACTTTTTCCACATAAACAGTGCAGTATATATTTTTCAGAGGTGCAAATCATGATAAGAAACCTACACAAATTTTCCCATGAATTATCTCAACCAGAAAACACCTATTTTCATTTATCTAAACAAAAGCTCACAAACTGAATTAAATAAAAACAGTAATAAAAACTTTCACCAAAAATACTTTCATATTTTTCCATGATATATCTACTCATAAACAAGCTAACAAAACTGAAAGTACTTTATTTGGACTTTTACAACGAGCTACACAAAAATAACAAGCATTTCTAGAAAATAAAATAAAAAAGGAAAACATTTGAAATCATCCCCGCTCAAACTGCGTGAACTCGGTCCATGGACCGCGTGTGACTGACGCGCGGGGTCCGCTGGTCAACGGGACCCACCCGTCAGGGAGGGCGAAGTAGGGAAATGTGTTGACCGGCGAAAGCTCGTCGACGGTGAGGTCACCGACGGTGAGGCTAGGCTCGATAGACTCGGCTCGACGAGGCGCATCCAGCGGTGGGGTCGGCTTGGCCAGAGGGTGACCGAAGCGTGCCGGCGGCGAGCGGTGGCGGACGGCGGCGGCGACACACGATTACGCTGTTTTCGGCGGTCGCCGGTGAAATTGGGGAAGGCATAGGCTTACTCGAGCCCTAGGGAGGCTATCGGAGGGCTCGGCTTGGCTCGGGAAGCTCCGAGGAAGCTTGGCCACGCGAGCGGCCATGGCGGGGCTCGGCGAGGCCGTGTCCGGTGGTCGCCGGCCAAATTGGCGCGTGCGCAGTGCTTTGTGAACCCTAGGGAGCTACGTGAGTGGGTTGGTTTGGCCCGGATGGCTCCAAGGGAGCTTGGCCTCGTGCATGGCCGCGGCGGCGGCCATGGCGTTCGGCCGGGGAAGAAGAGGTGGGAGAGAGCGGTAGCGTTGAAGCTAGTCGGCGTTCTCACCTTGCCTTGGCTCGGTGAAGCTCGAGGACGAAGGAGAGGAGCGGAGGAGCTTCGGTCGGGGAAGAACAGTCGCGAGCTCCGGACGGCGCTGATGGCGTTCGCGGCGGGGCTCCTCGGACTCCGACGTCAGCGAGGCTCGGTGGGTGGTGCGGAGGTGCGCACCGTGTGGTCTGGATGATGGCGGGGTGGTGTCCGAGGTTAATCGGTCGGTGGTGGCTCGGCTAGGGCGGAACGGGGGTGCGGTTCTTCGGTGCCGAACGACGGCGAGCAGTGAAGTGCTCGGCGTGTTCGCGGGAGAGGAGAGGGAGAGGGAGCAGGCGGGTGTGTGCGAAATGAGAGTGAGAGAGCGGAGAGAGGGAGGCGCTCGGGTTTTGGTCTCGGCGGAGCGGCGGACGACCAGTCGCGGCGGGGGCCACGGCGGCGCGGCGGGCGAGGCAGGGTGCGATCGACGAGGGCTCGGCAAGCGAGGCGAGCACGGAGTGGGCGAAGCCGATCGCTTGCGTGATCGCGTGGAGAAGGATCGGAGAGGGAGTGGCCGCGCGAGATTTTTCGCAGGGATCGCCGGCCACGCGGCGCTTGCGGCCGGCGTACGGCGCGGCGTGTCAGCGGCGGCAGCGCGCCGTGCGCGGGCGGGCGCGCGCGCGGGCGAGCGCTGGGCCGGCGCGGCGAGCTGGGCCGAAAGGCCGGTTGGGCCAAAAGTGAGGGCGCGGGAAAAATCGTTTTCCTTTTTCTTTTTCCAAAAACTTTTCAAACTTTGACCATTCAAAAACAGTTTCAAAAACTCCAAACCAGGCTTTGACCCAAATATAAAAATTGCTCAAAATAATTTTCTCTACAACTTCCATATAAGACACTTTTTCTGAAAACCATTTTTACAATCTCCTTATAATTAAAGCCAATTTTGAAACATAAAACATTTTGCTTAATTCATTTTTATTTAACAAACTATTTTGAACTAGGTCAAAATATCAACATGAAAAGCACTCTATTCATTATTCTCTATTTTACAAAACTATTTGCCAACACAGAAATCCACTTTAATCATCAAGTCAAATAGAAATCCAAAATCCAGATAAATAAACAAAAGGCAAAAAGCACTCATATGCACATGAAATGATGCAATGCATTACTTATGCTCTTTAGTAGCTAATGGGGCTTCTAATGCAGTGCTTGACACTAGGGTGTCACAGGGTGTCTCGACCCGGTAAGCCTTCCTCAGGCTAGGCTGTTTCGAGCCTCCCCTCCTTTCTCTTTCTTCGAATCTTGTTTACTCTCCTTGTGGTTTTTCTCATCAAGGTTCTTTTTGCAGCGAGCGTTCACACATCACGCGTCGAGGCCCCCGGTGAAGGAGGACGCCGCGGAAAGACAGGTGAGGCGCCTCTCTGCTCAGAAAGATAAGGAGAGTAAGGATGCAAAGAAGAAGAAAGAGAAAGAGAAGAACTTGCGTCGGGTGGACCGGGATCAGAGGCTAGCGAAGGCTCGTCGTAACCGGCAGCCCGGAGAGGAGTCCCTCAAGCTCAACTACACGAGTTCGGAGGAGGAGGATGATGATGAGTAGGAGAGCGATGATGAAGGGATGGATGCGCGTCTGAGGCGTGCGGGGGTCGTCGACATCAGGGCTGACTGTTCTTCTGTGCAGGAGAATATCCTGGAGATCCCCCCGGCGAAGGGATCGCGCGGGACGCAGCAGCGGAAGGCCACGCCAGGCCCCGCCTCGTCAGAGGCTCATGGCACGTTGAGCTCCGTGCCGGACGTGCCCCCTGACGTGAAGAGGCCTCGAACCCGGGGCGCCATCGCCGCGGCGCAGAAGGAGGCCACGACCGCGTCGACCCAGGCGGGGGTCTCGAGAAGGGCCAGACCTCGAGAAGCGGTCAACACGCCGAGAGGGACTCCGAGCCTGACCGCCGCAAGTCATCGAGGACGACATCGAGCCCGCGGAAGAGCGGGCAACATGAGGGGGCGTCGAGCCCCCGCCACCATGACCGTCGAGGGGGGAGCTCCCGGTCGTCTCGTGACGGGAGTCGCGAGCGATCCCGGAGCCCATCGCCGCATCGTCGCCGGGAGAAGGAGGCAGACGCGGGGGGGCGCGACCGTCAGCACGAGCGCCGGAGCAGGTCCCGGAGCCCGCGCAAGGAAAGGCGCCAAGAGGACCGCTTGAAGGAGACGTGGTCGTCCCCCCGGGACAAGAGACAGAAGGAGAGCTCCCCGTCGGGGTCGAGCCACGGGCGCCGAGAGCCTTCCCCCCATCCGAGCCACACGAAGACGGCTCGAGGGCATGGCTCGAGCCATGGGGCGGGCTCGAGGCCCCCGAGCGGGTCCGGCGACTCGGGGAAGAAGTCCCGCCGTCGCTTTGGGTAAGTAACGTTTCTCAATTCTGCTGGTAGTGAAGCTTTACCTTTTTACCTTTGGTGATGTGTGCCGTTTCTGGTTTTTCTGGGAAAAGCGCTCCCGGCAGGAGGCGGACCCCGCGGTGTCCAAGCGGGCCAAGACCTCGAGCTCTGCTGAGGACCAAGCACCTCGAGGTATGGCTCCTTCTTCCGCTGAAATGGCCGCTTGGCTGGTGAGGGCCCGAGCAGCCATGACTCAGGGAAGTCAGATGGCCGCCGCGGATCTTGTTGAGGCCGACGCCGTCGACCACGGGGGTCGAGACTTTTTCCTGATTCTGACGACGTTGTCCTCTTTTTCAGCAGGGACCGCGGCTCTTGGCGCCAAGCCCGCCGCCATTGCGTCCATCGCAGCACCTCCTCCTCCTCCTCCTCCTCCGGTGGCGCCTACCGAGAGGGCCACTCCTCCCCCCGTCACGACGACCATCTCGGGGGGAGCACCCGAGACAGGCGCGGCTCCGTCGGCGTCTGGGGCTAAGGGGACAACGGCCCTCGAGACCCCAGACGACGCGAGCCGGCCCGCTGGACAGGATCCCCTACCGACGGAGCCTCGCGCGCCCGCGGAGAAGGGGAAGGAGGGGGAGGCGTCAGTGGAGAAGATACCAACGGTGGAGGAGCTCCTGGACGAGCTGGAGAAGGAGCCGTCCCCGGTCAAGGGCTCAGCGCTGGAGGGGGCGCTCGAGGGGCCAGCCGGGAACAAGGCGTGGGGGGGGGACGACCGGTCCCTCGGTCGGCACGGAGGAGAGCTTGGAGACGAGCCACCCCTCGAGCGATCCGCTACCGCTCGAGCCCCCTCCTCTACGCGATGCCGCACCGTCACCTCGGGAGGGGACAGCGCAGCAGGAGGAGATGGCTAAGGGGCCGCACGATGACGGTGAGGGGCAGAGAGAGCCGCAGCCAGTGCCGCCGGTTGGTGGGCCGCGGCTGGTGCCACTCGAGTCGGAGGAGGAGGACCTGCTCATCGTCGAGGGGTAGATTCAGCAGGGGGTTCCGTGGGAGGCGCGGTCGATCTTCAAGGAGGTGACCGAGCTCATGGCGCAGGCAGAGAGGGCCTTCGTGGAGGAGGCGGACAAGTCCGCGCGGGTGGCGGCTGCCCTCGTGTGGGCGGAGGGGGAGCTCCAGGAGCTCCGCACTGAGCTGGGCCGGAACGCGCAGATGGCGGGCCGGCTCAACGACGCACAGGCGGAGACCCAGGCGGCTCGAGACGAGGCCGCCCAAGCTAAGAGGGAGGCCAACACCGCCCTGTCCGCGGTGGAGGCGTCGAGGAAGGAGGCTGCCGACGCCCGAAGCAAGGCCGCCACCGCCCGGTCTGCAGCGGAGGCGGCGAGGAAGGAGGCCGAGGAGGCTAAGAGCAAGGCCGCCACCGCCCTGGCTGTGGCGGAGGCAGCGCGGAAGGAGGCCCAGGAGGCCTTAACTGCCGTGCGCTCGCGGATCCAAGGCCTCAAGATCGACTTGGATCAGGCTCTCGACAGAGCTAATGACCTGTCGCTCAAGCTCGAGGCCGCTCGGCAGGAGGTGATCAAGAAGGATCTGGCCCTTGCGCAGACGGGCAAGCTGGTCGAGGAGCTTAAGGGCCAGAAACTTGACGTGTTGTCCCAAAAGCATACACTCGAGCAGCGCGTCGGGGTCCTTACCAGCGACTTTGATGCTCTGGGCGTGCACTGCCAAGGTACTGTCGTAATCTTCAGGCTTTGTCTTGCTTTGATTTCGAGATTCTTGCCACGCCGCGGACTTACTCTTTTCTGTTTGTTGCACAGATCTGGAGAAGACCGCCGAGGAGCTCCGCGAGACGAATCAGACTCTCGTGGAGCAACTCCAGGGTGAGACCATGGTGGCAGAGCGGGCGCGCGGCACCCTCGACAGGCTCTGCTCCACGTGGGGTGCCGACCCGGTGGCCACGGCAGAGGGCGCGGTGGCTCGGGGCGACGCCCTGGTCGATGCCCTGTGCTTCTTCGACGTGGCCACGCGGGAACGCGTCAAGAGTGCTCTCCACCATGGCGTAAAGCAGGCGCTCGCGGCCGTCTGCTCCGGCTTCCGCTACCCTGTCAATGTCGTCGCCAAGGGCTTCATCGAGATCGAGGGGAAGGACGAAGAGTGGAACGATCGCCGCGTCGACAATATCCTGGAGAAGGTGGAGAGGCCGGGGGCGGCGCTCGCAAAGCTCTTTGAGGAGGACGTGCTGCCTCCCGTTGCAGACAGTGGTGTAGATGGCTCCCCTCCTCCTGGCTCGGACGTCGAGGCTGAGCCCGCAGCAGAAGATCTTGAGGAGGAGTTCCAGACTGATGAGGAATGAGGCTTGCGTGCCAAATTTGGGCATCGAGGCCTTTGTAAAAATTCATGTCATGACTCATGGCCCGTCGAGGCTAACATATGCGTATGACTTATTTGTTTAAAGAAGTTGTTTTCTTTTCAAATTTATTCAATCATTTCTCTTTGTCGCTAGCTCGAGTTTCTACCGGCTTGGTCTATGTTCTTTCGATACGCATCACGAGTTCCTCGGGGGGAGGCGTAGGTAGGGTACCGTAGCTCGGGGGCGTGGGTGGTCGTCTACGTCGACGCCCCCCGCCTCTTGGAGGCTCGAGGTATCTACGGACTTAGACGTTGCTAGTACGCTCGAGATATGAATCGAGATAAGGGTCGAATTTTTGAAAAGAAAAGCGCGTTTTTTCCGGAGTTTGGGGGGGTTCCCCCCTGTCAGCCCCCGAGGGAGGCTCGACCCTGAGCAAGGCAGGGTCGAGGCTACCTTAAGTTGCTAAGTAAAATGAAAGACAGTGCACGAGTTTGTTCATTCATATTTGACGTGTTTGTACAAAGCAACAAAATATATAAGGCAACAAAATATATAAGGCCTCGAGGCCCTTAAGGGTAGAAGCGACGTATCTGAGATATGTTCCACGCATTCGCCAGGATCCTGCCTTGACCGTCGTAGAGCTTGTATGTTCCTGGCTTGAGCGCCTCAGCTACGGTGTATGGGCCCTCCCATGGAGGGGTGAGCTTGTGGCGCCCTCGATTATCTTGCAGCCGTCGAAGCACGAGGTCCCCCACCACCAGGTCCCTTTTGCGCACGTGCTTGTCGTGGTAGCGTCGAAGTGTTTGCTGGTAGCGCGCGGAGTTGATGAGCGCCACGTCTCGAGCCTCCTCGAGCTGGTCCTTGGCGTTGGCGAGCCTCTCATCGTTGGTTTGCTCGTTGTAGGCTCGAAGTCGAGGGGAGCCGTACTCGAGGTCCGTAGGCAAGACAGCCTCGGCGCCGTAGGTTAGGAAGAACGGAGTGAACCCGGTGGCTCGACTCGGCGTAGTCCTGAGGCCCCACAGCACCGAGGGGAGCTCTGCAGCCCACCTCTTTCCAAAATTCTTGAGGGTCTTGAACAGCATCGGCTTCAGCCCGTGGAGTATCATGCCGTTGGTGCGCTCGACCTGCCCGTTGCATTGAGGGTATGCGACCGAGGCCCAGTTCACGCGGATGTTGTTGTCATCGCAGAAGTTGGTGAACTTTTTGCCCACGAATTGCGTGCCATTGTCGGTGATGATGACGTTAGGCACCCCAAACCGGTACATGATGTCGGAGATGAACTCGACGGCCTTCTCGGAGGTGGGGTTGCCTATAGGCTTAGCCTCGATCCACTTGGTGAATTTGTCGACGGCCACGAGCACATGCGTGTACTTTCCATTTGTCATCTTGAGGGGACCCATGAGGTCGAGCCCCCAGACGGCAAACGGCCGAGTGATGGGGATCATCTGCAGAGCGTGCGCGGGCTGGTGCGTTTGCTTGGCGTAGAACTGACACCCTTGGCAGGCTCGAACCAGGCGCTTGGCGTCTCCAATGGCGGTTGGCCAGTAGAAGCCTTGGCGGAAGGCGTTCCCCACCAAGGTCCTTGGCGCTGCGTGATGGCCGCAAGCCCCCGAGTGCATGTCGTCGAGGAGCCTGCGCCCTTCCTCGAGGGGGATGCAGCGCTGAAGGATTTCTGATGGGCTTCGACGGAACAGCTCTCGTTCGTCGCCGTAGATGACGTAGGTCTTGGCCCTTCGAGCGATGCGTCGGGCCTCCGTCTTGTCTTCTGGTAGTACGCCTTGCGTCAGGTAGTCGAGGAAGGGTGTCCGCCAGTCGAGGGGTCGTGATGAAGAAGAGGCGGGTGCGTCGATCTGCATTGCCTCAGCGGATGTCGAGGGGTCGTTCTCGAGGGGTGGCGTTAAAGGTCGAGCCCCCGTGTCCGGCTCGAGGGGTGGCGTCGAGGGGCCAGCCCCCGGGCCAATTTTGATGGATGGCTCGAAAATGTCCCTCGAGAAGACATCTGGTGGGACGGTGCCGCGCGTGGATGCTAACTTGGCCAGCTCGTCTGCGGCCTCGTTGTACTTTCGAGCGATGTGGTTGAGCTCGAGGCCGTAGAACTTGTCTTCTAGCTTGCGCACTTCTCCACAGTATGCTTCCATCTTGGGATCGATGCAACTCGAGGCCTTCATGACCTGGTTGATGACGAGCTGCGAGTCCCCTCGAACGTCGAGGCATCGGACCCCAAGCTCGAGGGCGATGCGCAGCTCATTGACGAGGGCCTCGTACTCAGCGACGTTGTTGGAGGCGGGGAATTGCAAGCGCAACAGGTAGCGCATGTGGACTCCGAGGGGTGAGATGAAGAGCAGGCCTACGCCTGCCCCTGTCTTCATGAGGGACCCATCGAAGTACATAGTCCAGAGCTCGGCTTGGATTTATGCCAGCGGGAGCTGGGTGTCGGTCCACTCAGCAACGAAGTCCGCCAACGCTTGCGACTTGATGGCTTTTCGTGGAGCGTAGGTGATGGCCTCCCCCATCACCTCGGCAGACCACTTGGCGATGCGCCCCGTGGCCTCCCGGTTGTTGATGATCTCTCTGAGGGGGAAGGACGATACCACCGTCACGGGATGAGCGAGGAAATAATGCTGGAGCTTGCGCCTCGTGATGATGATGTCGTAGAGCAGCTTCTGGATGTGTGGGTACCGGACCTTGGCCTCGGAGAGCACCTCACTGATGAAGTACACCGGCCATTGGACTGGTAGCGCGTGACCCTCCTCGTGTCTCTCGACGACTACGACCGCGCTGACCACCTGGGTGGTTGCGGCCACGTAGAGGAGGAGAGGCTCGGGGGGATCGTCACCCTGGGCTGGTCGTGGTGGTACGAGAATTGGCGCGGAAGTCAGCAACCCCTTCAACTTGGATAGGGCCTCCTCGGCTTCGACGGTCCACGCAAAGCGTTCCGTTTTCTTCAGCAGGCGGTAGAGGGGTAGCGCCTTTTCCCCTAGCCTTGAGATGAACCTGCTGAGAGCGGCTAGACAGCCTGTCACTTTTTGTATGCCCTTGAGGTCTCGAATTGGGCCCATCCTCGTGACTGCTGAGATCTTTTCGGGGTTGGCCTCGATCCCCCGTTGTGAGACAACGTAGCCAAGTACCATGCCTCGAGGCACACCAAAGACACATTTCTCGGGGTTGAGTTTCACATTCTTGGCCCGGAGGCACTCGAACGTGGTCTCGAGATCGCTGATGAGGTCCCCGACTTTTTTGGTCTTAACCACGATATCATCGACGTTGGCCTCGACAGTTTTGCCTATGTGTTCGCCAAAGACATGCTGCATACAACGCTGATATGTTGCCCCGGCGTTTAGAAGACCGAAGGGCATTGTAACATAGCAATACATACCAAAAGGCGTAATAAAAGAGGTAGCGAGCTCATCAGATTCTTTCATCTTAATCTGGTGGTAGCCAGAATACGCATCGAGAAATGAAAGAACTTCACACCCCGCAGTGGAATCAACAATCTGATCAATTATAGGTAAAGGAAATGGAACTTTTGGACATGTTTTATTCAAACCAGTGTAGTCTACACACATCCGCATTTTTCCATTCTTTTTCCTAACTAGTACAGGGTTAGCTAGCCACTCCGGGTGAAATACCTCCTTGATGAATCCAGCCGCCAAAAGCTTGTGCACCTCCTCGCCGATGATCCTACGCCTATCCTCGTCGAAGCGGCGCAGGCGTTGCTTCACCGGTCTGGACCCGGCCTGGATCTCCAAGGCGTGCTTGGCGACTCCCCTCAGTATGCCTGGCATGTCCGAGGGGCTCCATGCAAACATGTCGATGTTCGCGCGGAGAAAGTCGACGAGCACTGCTTCCTACTTAGGCTCGAGGCTGGCACTGATGGCCAGCGTCTTGCCGTCGGTGGAGGTCGAGTCGATGGGTATCTGCTTGGTGTGCTCTACCGGCTCGAAGGTGCCGGCGTGGCGCTTTGCTTCAGGGGCCTCGGTGGCCAGGGCAGCCAGGGCCTCGAGCGAGTCGACTTGGACGTTGGCCTCCCCACGCTCGACGCACTCCACGTCGCAGTGGTACGCGTGTTCGTAGGAGGTGTTGACGGTGATGACCCCTTTCGGCCCCGGCATCTTAAGCTTCAAGTATGTGTAGTTGGGGACCGCCATGAACTTGGCGCAGCCAGGCCTGCCGATGATGGCGTGGTAGGTCCCTTGGAACCCAACCACCTCGAAGGTGAGCGTCTCCTGGCGGAAGTTGGCCGGCGTGCCAAAGCAAACAGGTAGGTCGATGCGCCCGAGGGGGTGGGCCTTCTTCCCTGGTACGACTCCGTGGAACCCCCCGACGCTGGGTCGGAGCTGGTCCCTCGAAATCACCAGGAGGTCGAGGGTCTCAAGGTATATGATGTTGAGGCTCGAGCCCCCATCCATCAACACCTTGGAGAACCGTACGTCGACGATGACGGGATCGATGACGAGGGGGTATGCCTCCGGATTTATGACATGGTCCGGATGGTCGTTACGGTCGAACGTGATCGGCGCATCAGACCAGTCAAGATACCAGGGGGCGTCGTGGCAAAGTGCAAAGACCTCCCGGCGCTCCTTCTTTCTCTCTCGAGCTGAGAGCCCGACGGTTGGGCCCCCGTAGATCATGAAGCAGTCGCGCACCGGGGGGAAGTTGCCGTCCGCGTCCCCGTCGTCGCGTCGATTGTTGTCCTTGCCCTTAGGCGCGTCTTCCTTCTTGTCGCCGAGCTTGGAGTAGAAGCCCTTCATCATTCGGCAGTCCTTCAACTTGTGATTCATGGGACCCTTGTGATAAGGGCAGGGGTCCTCGAGCATTTTGTCGAAGACAGCCCCGTCAGGGGGGCCTCGAGGCTTCTTATGCTCGAGGGCGCCCACGAGCACTTCTTCATCGTCGTCGTCATCAGCGTCGCGCTTCGCCTTCTGACCTTTGCCTTTGTTCTTCTTCTTTTTGTTGTTGTTGTTGCGATTCTGGTCGTTGTTGCCCTTGCTCGAGCCCTCCGGCATGGCCACCGCCTTGCCTTTGTCCGTGGAGCGGCCAAAGAAGGCCACCACTGCCTCGTCGCCTGAGGCAAAGCTGGTGACACGATCCATCAGATCCTCGACCGTCCTAGGACGGTAGCGCCCTAGCTCGTGGACTAGCTCTTGGCATGTCGTGCCCGCGAGGAACGCTGAGATGACATCCTCATCAGGCACGTGGGGGAGCTCGAGGCGCTGCTTCGAGAATCGCCGAGCGAAGTTGCGGAGGGGCTCGTTCGCCGTCTGCCTGCAACGTCGTAGATCCCAGGGGTTGCCTGGGCGCACACAAGTCCCCTTGAAATTCCCATCGAAGACCTTGACTAGGTCGGCCCAGTCGTGGATCTGATCCGACGGGAGCCCCTCGAGCCACCGACGGGCGGTGTCCGAGAGGTAGAGTGGGAGCTGGCGTATGATCACGCGGTCGTCGCTCTTCGCCCCGCCCAGTTGGCAGCCCAGGCGGAAGTCGGAGAGCCATAGCTTGGGTTCGACCTCCCCGTCATACTTTACGATGTTGGTTGGTGGTCGAAAGCGGTCGGGGAGGGTTGAGCTGCGGATGGCCCGGCTGAAGACCCTGGGGCCCGGGGGCTCGAGGGCTTGCCGGTCCTCGTCACTGTCGTAGCGCCCCCCTCGATGGGCACTATAGCCACGCTCCTCAGCCCCTTTGTCCTTGCACCGGCGGTTGATGTTGTTGCGGGCGTCATTGGGGTCTCGAGGTGGGCGGTTGTCGACGATCCGCTCCCGGACTGGCTTGGCTCGAGAGGCGTCCGGCTGGTGGACGGACGTCTCACGCTCGTTGCAGGGCTTGTCTGCTGGCTTCCCCGAGGCCGCTCCGCGCCGGCGCGAGGCTGAGCTCTCGGCCTGCTGCAGAGCGGCTGTCTCGAGAAGGTTCTTCATCTCCCCGAGCATGCGCCTAGCGTCAGGGTTGGAGATGGCGGGTAGATCGCGGAGCAGCATCGCGGCCGCCACCACGTTCTGCCTGGCTCGCGAGAAGCGCACCTCGGGGCGTGCTGGTGCTCCATCCTTGAGGATCTGCCGGTGGACCTCTCGAGCGCGGCCACGAGCACCGGCGCCTCGAGGTTGGGCTTGTTCCTGCACAAGAGTTTGCTCGAGCTGCAGCAGGCGTTGTCGGTCCTCCTCAGCTTTGGTGATCGCCTCCCGCAGCTGCGCGAGCTGCGCCGCCCGGTCGTCGTTGCGCTGAGGTGGTGCATCCGGTGACGGGGGTTCGTTCCTCCCCCGAACGCGTGGTCCGCCCGCCGCAGCCACGTCGCTGGGCTCTTCGAGGTTGAGCGCCGGCCTGGCATCGTCACCGTCCTCGGCATCGCCCACGACCCCCTCGAGCTGGAAGCACTCCCTGGTGGGATCCCAGAGGTCAGGGTCGTGGTAGTCGTACTCGTTGGAGTCGGAGCTGTTGATGTCGCGCCGCCCTGGCTCGTGCTGGGACTGCAGTTCGCGGTACCACTCTCCGAGGGTGGCTCGCCGGGGTGGCTCGACGACTCGTGAGAAGCCGCGGTCGACGTGCGCGGGGTAGACGATCTCCAGGTCGGTGGTGGCTCGTAGGATCACGCCCGGACGTTCCTCCCGCTCTGCCGCCGCCCGGTCCTGACGGCGCTCGTCGAGGTGGTGGGCGTAGACAGCTGCGGAGTTGTTGAGGCCGAACGGGGGCCGCTGGCGTCGAGCGCGGTACACCCCGTGCGGGAGGAAGCCAGGTGGTGTCGACGGAGCACGGCTCGGGGGCCTCTGGCCAGGCTCCCGGTCTGTGCGCATGACGAACGCAAACTCGCTGGGAGAGTGCGCGCGCGCCCTAGAAGTCTCCGGCCGCGCGCCGGGCAGGTTCCTCCTCGGGGACTCTGCGCCGGCCGTGGGGAAGTGGGTGTACGCCGCGGGCACCGCCTGTGCCTGGCGACGATGGTGACGACGGCGCCGCTCACGAGGTGGCGACGCGTGGTGGTGCGGGCGATGCGCCACGCCCCCCGCGCGGGGTGGCGTGACACGCCCTCCGCTCGGGCTGTGCGTGGAGAGCAGGGTCAGCTCGTTGCCGCTGCCGGTGGCCAGGAACTCAAGGCTCCCGAACCAGATGACGGCACCAGCAGAGAACGAAGGAGTGGAAGAAGCCATCCAGAAAACAACGAGAAATCGACTCCGACACGCGAAGTCCCCTACCTGGCGCGCCAACTGTCGGTGTTTCGTCCCCGGGGGTATGACACCAACTAGTAATATGATCGCGTGCTCTCTTCCTGGATGGTGATGCAAGATGACACAAGAGTTTATCCTGGTTCGGGCAAAGAAGGCCCTACGTCCAGCGGGGGGAGGAGGTTCTTGTATTACTTGCACCTAAGTGCTTGTACAGGGGCAATACAAGCTCAATGAGCGTGGACGAGAGTCTGGACTCGTGTGTGTGTCGTGTCTCCTTGTCCGCGTGAAGGGCCCTGGTGTCCTCTTTTATAGAACAAGAGGAGGCCAGGGCTACACAGGAGTAACATGTGCAACGCCCAATACGGCGAAAGGTTAGTATTCTGTCTTGTCGGGGTCACTGGAGCCGGCGTGGGGGTTGCTGTTGAGGCGTCCTTGAAGCGTGGCTTCCATCCCGGGCGCGGACGTGGAGGCGTGGCGACGTGGAGACCGTGCAGCGCCCATTCCGGTACGTACAGGACGTGGCAGGGTCCCTCCGGGTCTTGGGGTACCTGTCCTCCAATAGCATGAAAGCAGTCAGGGCTCGAGGGGCGCAGGGCCGGCCTCGAGGTGGCGCCTACGGAGGGGCTCGAGCCCCCGCAGGTATGGGCAAGTCCCGGAAAACCCGGCCGTACAGCGGGAATCCAGGTCTCGAGATGTGGCTCGAGTGTGCTACAGTGCAGGGCATGGCCTAACAGTGCTGTACTTGTGCCTATTTGCTCATGCTTGTGGTGAAAACGAGGTTTGACTCTGGCCCTGGTTCACTATGGCTTACGTCGTGTGCCAGAGGATGTGACCGGAGTAGGTGGACGCATTAAATGCGCAGTATGAGGCTGGTATCCGATGTCTGGCGCTGCTCGAGGGAGGTATGATGTGTCTCGAGGGATAGGTTACCGTGTTAGAGAGGCTCGAGGTCCTCTCGTGGGGTTTCGAGGAACGGTGTACGGCTGTAGTGGGCTCGAGGCCTATGTGCCGGGGCTCGGGAGGTAGGCTACCATGAGGCGGTCGGTAAGGCTTTGGCGGGCCCGGGCTTCCCGGCGGTGGGCCGGCGTTGTAGGCCTCGAGGGGTTGGTTTTTTAGGGGGTTAGACTAGTTAGGTCTCTTATTAATTGGTGCTCTAGGTTTAACTTATTTGTTGCGTTGATTGGGGTTACCCTTTTTGTGGTCCCCGACAAGTACGACGCAGAATCTTCTCCTTTTTTAAAAAAACTTTAGTCTTGAATTTTTGGATGAAGATTGGTAGGCCTAAAAACTTTTCACTGTAAGCAGCACATGAAATTTCTATTTCACTTCATCAGACGCATTGGCACTGTTGACTTGTCCTTCTTAAAGCTAAGTTTAACAGTGGGCTATAAGTTGGCTAAATGTTGAGGTGGAGGAGAGAGAGTGGAGATAAGAGAGGAGAAGCGTGTTGTAAGCTTACAACCGGCTTAGCCACAAGAACCAAAAAACTATGTAAACAAACAAGTGGACCATATATTAATTATAAAGAGCTAACTACTATATGAACAAACTAAGAGAAGAATATAAGGAGTCTTGCAGCCAACAAGCTAGTTGTATTATTAACGTTGCTCTTAATAGCTTGCCCATAACATTTTTCATAGTCATCCAATATCTTTCTTATCTCTATAGCAATTGAGTTTATAGCATTTAATAGGAGGAGCAACTCATCAGAAAAAAAAATGTGTCAGGCTAGTGCTTTCTGGTAAATCCTCGCCCCCTCTTTTTTTGGTTGTCTCATAAGCCACCAAAGCATTGTCAAAGATGAGTTGTTCAGTACAAAAGCATTTTGAGTATTTGAAATGGCTTCTGGAAGAATATTTTTCAAGCGATTCACTAACACTTTAGATATGAGAACAATATTTGTGTCATTCCATCAAACTGGTGTCTTCTCCACCATTTAAAATTTTCAGAACTTCTTCAACTTTTCTCTCACCCACAATGTGTCAACATTCTTTTTTAAAAATAGCAGGCATGCCATCAGGTTTAGGGGCTTTTAAATCTTCATTTAAGTTCAAGGCTCTTTATATTTCTGCAGCTATGCAATATTACAGGGCCGAATAATACGAAACACATGCTTCAAATTCTCTTCTCCACCCAGTCCCCTTGATCATTTCTTAGTTGTGAGAATGATTTCCCTTCTTCTAAAAAAGAATGATGGTTGTCCATTGCAACAATTGCTGCTTGCTAGACAGAAAGTGCATATAGAGTATAAGAGCAGGCTTTGATACCATGGGCTAATTGTTAGCTAGCTAATTTTAGATCAAATTAGCTCTTGTGTATCCGATCAGGATAGCTCATAGGTAAACTTTTTTTAGCCAAGTCTTGAACTAATTGTAGTAAACTAGCTAGTTAATCATAACTAATTTGGACTATTTTTTGCTCCAACCAATAACTAGGCATGTGTATCTAAAATATAGAATTGAACAAACTGTATGTGTGCCAATGCCTACATTATAATGAGCTATCAGCTGCTAGTGTGTTTACGAATGAAGGCTCTGTTTGGCGGGTTTTATTATGGTTGTGGTTGCGGGTGATTTATCGGGGAGGGAAATACTTTTTTATATGGCTGAAAAGCAGAGCTGATTTTAGCTGATTAGCTTAAGCGAACATTATCAAAATTTATTTCTGAGCTGTTAGGCAATCAATGGTGGATGGTTGCGGTGCATGATTGTTATCTGGGCTGTATAATACGAGAAAAAAACTTATTACTACAACCTGTGTATAATGCGTAGTCAATCACGTAAAGTCTTTTTAAACTCAGTTGTTTGGATTTTTATTATTTAATTAAATATAAATATCTATACAGCTTTTTTTCTTCTCTTGTTTAATATACGTGGTGGAAAATATACAGTACAAGTGATGGAAAAACACAAAGCACAACAAAACACCCAAATGATCCAAACGTGAAAAAGGTAAACCTCTCTCTCTAGGCTCTCGTTTTTTCTCTCCCAGAACTTTGCAATCCGGCGATATCTAGTTAGTTATCCACCACCCACTGGCCACCGCACTCGCTCCAACCTAGTTGGGGCCACCTCGTAAAAAAAATCCCCGAAAATCCGAGCGGGATCCACGAACTCCTCCGCTGCAACGACATAAAAGAGCCGCGTCGTCCCTTCCCTCCCGGCTTTCAGGCCTGCTGCACCCCGCATCTCTCCTCTTCCTCACCAACCCCTCCGCCCCCGACGTTGACCTCGGCGGCGGCTGCCGGCGAGGACGCACCTCGCCGGTCACCCACCCCCTGCTACTCTATCCGTATCTCCTACTCCGAGGATCCCGGTAGCCGCCTCCGGCCGCCCACCCGCGGAACCCTAGATCTCCGATACCCCGCGCGCCGTCCCGCCGACGGCCACCCGATCGGAATGGGCCGCAATCTTCAGTAAGGTCCAAGGACCCAAGTGTACCCTCCTCCGCCTTCGCGCGTGCGCGAAGCGCCGCCGTGATGGCGATCCGCATCACCATGTCCTACTCGGGCTACGTGGCGCAGAACCTGGCCGCGTCCTTCGGCCTGCGCTGCACCACCGCCGCCGCTGCGGGCGCTGGCGCGGCGCCCGGCCCGGGCTGCCGCTTCCTCCAGGACGCGCTATCCCGCCCCTTCTGCCTGTTCGCCTCCTCCCGCCGCGCCGACTCCCACCATGACGGCGAGGATCAGAAGCCCAGGCCTAAGGCTCTGCCCGCCGCCGCAGCAGCAGGAGGCGGACACTCACTGTTGCTGCCGCGGTCGCCTTCCACGAAGGCAGCGGCGCCGGTGGATGATCCCCCAGCCTCGTTGGCCGTGGGCTTGCTGTCGGTGTTCGCGTCCGGGATGGGATCGATTGGTGGCATTGCTGGTGCATCCTCCCTTGCTGCCTCGCCATCAATATCGACCGGGTTCAACCCTTCGGCGCTCCTCCCGTTCCTGCAGGCGACCAAGTGGCTCCCCTGCAGCGACATAGTCACTGCCGCGACGACATCTCGCAGTTCAGGACGCCCATCAGGTGCGACGGCTGCGTCTGCACCGCGCACAGCTGCACCTGCATCGCGCACAGCTACACCACCGCGCCGTCCTGCACCACGGGCAGCTGCTCCATCTACCTGTCCTTCACCTGTGCCATCACCTGCTGTTGCTGCTCCTTCCAAGGTCGGCATACAAGCATTGGTTGGCAGTGCTAGCATCGCCTCAGGTTCAGCTGTGATTGGAAGGGGGGCTATTGCCTCTGGCGCGGCTGAAATGGTGAAGAAGAGTGGTGCTAGTCTTCCTGCTGGAGCAGGGGTGAGAAGGAAGACTGGTTGGCTCTCAAGGTGGGTGAGCTCATGCTCAGATGATGCAAAGACTGTCTTTGCTGCTGTGACCGTACCACTGCTCTATAAATCATCCCTAGCTGAGCCTAGGTCCATCCCATCCAGGTCGATGTTCCCAACATTTGATGTTGGTGACCGGATCCTTGCTGAGAAGGTTTGTTTTATTTTGGCTCCCTTTGTTATATACCGATACCAATGTGTGTTTATTGTGTATCATTTGCTTATATTGCTGAACAGGCATCTAATGTCCAGCCTCTATTGTGACTGTAGGTTTCTTACATTTTCCGGGAGCCTGAAATTTTGGACATTGTGATCTTTCGTGCACCTCCAGTCCTTCAGGTGTGATGCCTTGTTTCTCCATTTTGTCTTATGTAGTTCATTAGATATTCTTGTTATAATGAGAACAATTTTTGTAGCCTTGTTTCTCCATTTTGTCTTATGTAGTTCATTAGAGATTCTTGTTATAATAAGAGCAATTTTTGTAGTCTTGTTTCTCGATTTTGTCTTATGTAGTTCATTAGAGATTCTTGTTATAATAAGAGCAATTTTTGTAACCTTGTTTCTCCATTTTGTCTTATGTAGTTCATTAGAGATTCTTGTTATAATAAGAACAATTTTTGTAGGCATTGGGCTACAACTCAGGTGATGTGTTCATCAAGAGAGTTGTGGCTAAGGGCGGGGACATCGTTGAAGTAAGCTTTTATCCCAATGGTAGTAACCTCTTTATATTTTCCATAATTTTGGCATTACTTTTTGATTTTCGGGGATTATATGAGTCAATTGGTGTCCCTTGTATTTAATAGGTACGTGATGGTAACTTGTTTGTTAATGGAGTAGTTCAGGAGGAGGAATTTGTGCTAGAACCAGCTGACTACGAAATGGATCCGCTGGTATGATAACTAATCTTCTTACCACATGCTACTCAAGAACCATTATTGTGTAGTCCTGTAAGTAAGTTGACACCATCATAGTTATGTGGCATCAATTCTTGACTTTCAAATTGTTAGGAATTGGTTGTGAGCTTAAAATTATCCATGTGTTCTATGTTGGTGGATAGTTCTATGGGTGCACCTGTTATGTGTTGATCACACATTAAGTTTACTACTTTCATCGACTGAATCTATATACATGTGCTGATTAATTGTTGTTGCTTGGCCAGACTGTGCCTGAAGGCTATGTATTCGTATTAGGCGATAACAGAAACAACAGCTTTGATTCACATAACTGGTATGCTAAACCTCTAATAGAGGATTTATGTTTCAGTTTTTAACCCCAGTTTCCACAGCAATAACTCATTTGTTGTGTTGTTTCTGCAGGGGTCCGCTTCCAGTTAAGAACATCCTCGGGAGATCTGTTCTTCGATATTGGCCACCATCGAGAATAACAGATACAATATATGAGCATGACATGGCGCAGTACACAGCTGCCACATCTTGATAATACATTGTGGCAATACCACATGTTGCACGCCCATTTTTCCTTTCCCAGCTGAGCTTTGCTGACAAGTGATATGCTGAGCCGTGGGGTTATTTTATTTATTGGTTGTAGCCTTTCCTCAAATGCCGATTGGCAGGTTGGCTGACAGATTATTTTTTTCCCCTCCCTACGGGCAGATGCTTGTTTGAAGGCAACAATTCTTGTAATCTTGGATGTCATATATATGTTGCAGAAGTAGATGAACGAGCATCAAGGACTGTGTAGGATGAGGATGGCAGTTCTCTTGTTTTATGATACTAGTTGGTGCTCGAAATTTATGTAAAGGAAATACAAAGCATTAAAGATTGCTCAGCTTGTGTTATGTTTTTTTGTTAATCTGGAATCTTGGATCTAAGATTCAAGGATTCAAGGCAAGGTCAGCGTGGTGCTAAGGTTTTGGTTAGAGTCCATTTATCCTGCCTGATAAGGCTTGTGGTAAAATTTTGGGATAGAAATTGCTCTAGTATCTAGTGTTTTTAAGTTCTTATTACTGTATTCATTCATGATGTAAGACAACTTTGTGACTTATGAGCATAATTCTTGTTCGTCCTGTTTTGTTCTATCGCAGTGCAGGTTCAGTACTACATTGCCTTATGTTTTTGTCTGTTATTATTATCTTTGTGATCGGATAGTTCTCATCTGTTGCTCGTTTTTACCATATATTTCATATGTTTTAGAACTGCAGCAGTATAAGAGAATTATGCCTCCGTTCAAAAGATATGACATCTAAGACAAACTGATCTTTTACTATTTTTACCAGATATTTCATATGTTTTAGAACTGCAGCAGTATAAGAAAGTTTTGCCTACATTCAAAAGATGGCATTTAAGACAAACTGATTAGTTTGTACTCCCCCCGTCTTGTAATAAATAATTTTCTAAGGTCTAAAATTTGACTTAAAAATAACACTACAAAAATCTAGGATGCGTTTTAATGCTGAAGCTAATCAGTGTGTCAAACGATAACTGCTAAAGTTTATTAGAAGAGATTATCTGGAAAAAGGGAAGAATATTAGAATAACTAAAACGCATTAAAACGTCTGATAAAAAAAACGCATTAAAACGCCAGTGAAGTGAAATGGAGGCCACTGGAGGGAGTACTCCCTCCGTTCCAAAATAAGTGTCGTCCGGAAAGCGTGTCTGTGAGGGAAACATGGATTTCTAGTGACACACTTATTTTGGAACGGAGGGAGTATGTTAGTTACATTTTTTTTAGAACGGAGGGAATATGTTATTGTGCTGAAACGGGCAGTGGTTGAGCTGAGGTACAGGAGTTCCATCAGAAAAATTGCAGATAATGCAAAAGCTAAAATATAGTACGGGTTGAAAAATCTAAAAGTTGAAGAAAGGAAGATGTACTCAGAACAAGTAAGATGCTCAAGACAGCCATTGCAAGAAGGCAGTATGAATAATGTAAGATTGTACCCCACACAATTGCCAGAAGCAATACAAAATTTGAACATTATGTTACAGCCCATTTCACGTTCAGGCACACTTCCAGCCTAGGTATACATGAAATCGATGTATATGTGCAATTTCCTATCAGCCCTACGAGAAGTAGATCAGAGCAAAATCTACTACCACTTTACATCCAGTGACAGCGGTTCTGGTGGCAAAATGAATGACAGAAACTTTGTGAAAGAAATATTTGAAGTCAGGCTGCCCCAAGTAGTGGTGTCCGCTACTGGAAACTGCCGGCTAACCTTCTTCACTGAAATAGCCTTCAGCCTATCGTCATCTTCCACTTTGGCTATAATGTCAATTGGGACTCGCTGAACCATGGGTTTCGTTTTCCACTCTGGAACATCTTCCCAGATGGGATCCTCTTCCGTGATGTCCATTTCAAACTCCAAACGAAATTTCACCAAAGGTATTGATGTCACTTTAGCTTCGATGCAGTGCATCGAGCTATTCTCCTGGTTTCTTTTGCTAAACCAAGTCTTCAAGATCTTTTCAAGCTTTATCAGTCTTGGGCTAATTGAGGAGAACAAAAACTCTGAGATCAACCGATTTGCTATGTTGACTTTACACTTGTCTGACAATAACTCTATAGTGTCATGTGACTTTAAGAAAGTCTTCACATGGCCTCCAAATACACTTGTTTGATGCACCACAATTACGACTGATCCTAGAACACCCACTTGAAGTAATGGAGCACAGGTTGAGTAGCTCAAAGGCCATATTTGGCTTAGGTCGTTGTTACTAGTCAACAAACTTCCATTTGATAAGAGACCTATACTGTGAGGGTGGGTTACGGAAACTTTCTGTGCACCAATGACCTTTAAGGCAATGCCATCCGCAACAAATATCCTCTTAAGCCTTGTATATGTGGCATTCCCCTGCATAAGAATTCAATAAGTGCAACATAAGATTCTGCAAGCGATCGTGGAACAAATTACAATGTACATTTCCTAATGCTATGGATTGGTAAAACATACGTTCAATAAAACAGGATGATCATATAAATCTACCAATCACAAGTTAGCCTACGATGATTGTTGTAAATTCATGAAAAGATACTAGTACAGAATATGAAGTGGTAGACTTCACTAATTCATCAAGGACTCGGTACTATATGCAGCAAACCAAGAAACCATAAGCTTTTGTCAAATGCTCATCAAATTTCAACTGAAAAGTGAATTAGTAAGACAAAGGTTCAAAAGTAGCCTTGGCAGCATAACTCTAAATCAAATATCCAAAATATATCCAGCAAAGTTCTAACCATTAAGCATCGACGGGGTTGTTGTGCTGCTACTGCAATGGTGCCGCAACATGTATGGCTTTATGCACTAATAATACCGCGAAGTTCTTAACAGGTAAAAAAAATGGGACAAAACAGAACAGCAAGATCGCTGCAGCAATACTTACAGAACCTAAACCTCTGCGAAAAGAACCATAGATTTCACTCCATAACCAAAGTAAATCTCCTTGTCCTCCTATCCTATTCATGCCCTTCTCCAATATACTCCGTACTCAGCAAAGCCAGCAATACCCACAGTATATGACAAGCCAGAAAAAGAACATTTGTTTTCTGTGTCATCGGTCATTCCATCTTGTCTTTTAACTTGCATTCACTATGAGAACTGTCATATATCTGTATCCATTAATGACAAATATCCATATAACATGCACCAATGAATAATGATTACCTACTGAAACTTAAATGACAATATACTACACCATGCTTAACCTCTAATCCTCTATCATCAACGGTCTGGTATCAGATAACCCCAATTTAGACAAGTTAGAACAGCATCTTGAATCAATCTGAATTCCGATTCTACACAATTACCTTACCAATACGCAACAGCAGCAAAAAAATTGGGCAAAACAAGTGAAGTGTCAGGACAATATGAACACACAAAACAAACTAAACCAGGGTACGTACTGACTTGACATTCAACTACTACAAACAAACAAACAATATAAAGTCATCAGCAACACTAAATAATGGGGGGTTAATATATGGTAGGTGCAGATATGCTGCTAAATCAAATCAGCTGTTGAACCCTAACCATCAAAGATTTGAACAGCGCCACTGATCGGGATCGGATGCAAAATCGGGAACAGCGCCAGGTCAAAGTCAACCCACTCACCGACGGTAGCTGGAGCTCGACGAGGCCACCAACCTCGTTGCCAGCAAGCTTCAACTCCAGCGGCCCAACCAGCTCCACGTCCCTGACGCCGGTGTCGAACCCGAACGCGCCTTCGGCGGGGATGACGTCGACCCCGTCCGGCCCGTCCACCTCCTCGACGGCAGGCGCGGAGGGGCGTCTCCACTGCACGGCCTCGTCGGAGAACCGCGCCAGCGCCGCCGACCCGCCCGCCCGCGCACGGAACTCGTACCGCTGCACGGCGCCGACGCGGACGGCGTCGGCGTCGAGCGGCCAGACCCTGACCTCGGCGTCCGGGTCCCAGTCGTACTTCTCCGAGACGGCGTCGATGACCTCCTCGAGGAAGGTGGGCTCCGGGGCCAGGTCCTCCAGCTCCGGGTCGGCGGAGGTGGAGGCGGAGCCGTTGGAGGAGGCGGTGAGGAAGGAGAGCGAGGCGGAGGCGGACGGCGAGGGGGCGGACAGGAGCAGCAGCGCGAGGAGGAGGGAGAGGAGAGGGAGGGCCTCGGAGGAAGAGGAGGCCATGGGGGCTCGGAGGATTGAGGAGAGGTAGGTCCCGTGGCGGGTTCTCTCTTCCCCGACGAAGAAGGGATCTCTTCGCGGAGGTCCGGGGGAGGATGACGATGGTGGTGGTGGGTGCGCACGTGGTACGTATGGTTAAAGCCGTATACGCACGGCTGACGTGTGAGCCCGGTGAGCGAGATTGATAATTCTCGTGTTGTCTCCCCCCCCCCCCCCCCCCCCCCCCCCCCCATTGATAAAATTCTCGTGTTGTCTCGCTAAAGCGGCCTTGCCAATTGGGCGGGGCCCAAGCCGCTGCCCCCCCCCCCCCCCCACCCCCCCCACCCCACCCCACCCAGGCACGTAGACCATGTTTTGATGTACCAAACTAAAATTATTTAGCTAGCTAAAAGTTTCTCAATTAAATTTTAGTTAGGATATCTAGATGCTCCGAGTTAATAGACTCAGCTAAATTTTAGCTGACTTTAGCTAGGTTAAAATAGCTAAATAAAGCTAAACTCCAGCTGAGTTGTTTGGATACTTAGCAACTAAATTTAGTCAGCTAAAATTTAGTTGTTGCATCCAAACAGAGCCACAGACGGAGCGTACGAGTGCAAATAGCTAACTAGATGAAGCTTACAAATAATAAAAAAAATTATTATAGTGAAGAATCATGTGAGCTGTGCGAGAGTGTTTCTAAAAAAATCATACTAAATTAGCTATTTATAAGTTATTAGCTATTTATTTTTTTCTCTTAATAGCTAATAAAATCCTTTCTAAACTAGCTATTTGGAAACTATTGTGGACGTCCTGGTACCCAAACTCTTCCGTCTTTTTTCAAACGTTTGTTTCCTGTATTTTATGTGAAAATGAATCAGGTTCCTATCAAATTCTTATATGTTTACAAAAAATTGCTATGCTCCAAAGAGGTTTGTTTGATGACAGATAAATGATCTGTTTGATACAGCTTATAAGCTTTTTATAATTAAGATACGCTAAAACCAACAACTAAATTGTACGTATGTTTTTAGCTTATTTTAGTTGCTCTTATTCCTACTCTTATTTGTACTAAAAAATATAAGTTAGATCATACGGAGTACCGAAGAAGTTTCTCAACTCCGCCTGCAGGAATATTGGCCATCTGTTCTCAGGCTGAAAACAATTGTTGCCGAGTATTTGCCTGCGCGGTCATATATACGAAGCGTCAATCAGGTTTGGATTTGAGAGTTTGAGCCTTTTCACAGCATGGGTATAATATAGATGAGAATCAGTCAGTTTCTGGATGCATGTTTTTTTCCAGAGTATCTGTAATACGATGATGCACCAGCTATAATTTAATACAATTCTTCTTTCGTCTAAAAAAAAGATCATACGGAGTACCAGCTTAGTTTAACATTCGTTTTTATTCTGTTTGTATAACTTATCTGAAAAAACCTCTCTACATAAATAAATTGTATCCAAAAAATCATCATGTGATTTTGTTTTCCAAAAAAAAGCAAAATAACGGACTAGATGGTCCATGAGTGCAAACCAATAAAACACCCGAAAAAGTACTTCATCTCATAAAAAATAGAAAATAAAGATAGGCCAGAACGAGAAAATTCGAAGAGTATAAGAAAATGTGAAGTGGTAAGTACGTTGAACATGGAACAAACACCCTGCCTTCTGGTATAACATGTACAAATCTGCAAGCAAACTAGTGCATGAATTAGTGACAAAAAAAAAAACTTGCGCCTTTTGAGGAAGACAAAACATCTTCCTCTGTCTGCATCAAGACTAGACAGCCATTAAACTCATAGTAGACATATGGCCATTTGAAATTACCATAAAACATGGTGTTGTTTGGCTAATGGTTTATTAGACTGATAAACTGGCCGATGCTATTTTATTGTGAGAAAAAAATCAGTGTATCATAGCTAATACTTCCTCTATCCAGGAAAACATACAACTATGAGTTACGTTACAGAAAAAGCAATTTACGTTTGACCAAGTTAGTAAATAGTATTTATATTTATACCTTCAAATTAATTTATTATAACAATCTATTTCATAATTAATCTAATGATATTTATTTGATATCATAAATACTGATACTTTTTTATCTATAATTGGTCAAACTTAAGATACTAAAATGTGATACTGTGCTAGAATTACATGTTTTCTTAGACGGAGGGCGCAACTTCAAACGAATAGGACGACTCCTTTTCGCATCAGAGATTTTTAACCATGACGCATCTCCATATTTCGTTGTAGAAGATCACGAAATCAACAAATTAGCCCAACCTTTCAACAATGGAACAATATTTTTCTCTCACAATAAATCAGTCATCTAAATTGTTGTAGCCGCAGCCGCAATAAGTCCCGCCGAACAAAGCTAAAATACTGGAGATTCAACAACTCAGTTCAAAACCACATTCCACTATATCTCAGGTCAAAAGGGAATGTGGTTTGTACAAGATTCCACAAAGCTACTACAGTGTGTAGTAGCTTGCAACGACACACACAACACATAGCCACTCCAGACTCAGAACTAAAAACTCCAACATGCCATCATATTTGTACAAGATTTGTGCTCCAGTAGTGACGAGTTTGGCACCACATCAGAGGATTCTTGCAACACTGGCAAACAAGTTGTACTTGATATTACACAAGCTGTAAAGAAAACCAAGGCTAAAAATAGCAGAATGTCGTATACTGATATTAAACAGTATATCTACTGTATTTCTAGTACCAAAGAGGTGCCCAGCTCGTCTAGGCGAACATGCAGACAGAGCAGAAACTAAAAAGTAAAAACAAGAGCCATCCTTAATCAAGACCAGGTAGCTTAGTCGGGAATGGAAGTGTATTACCACACTGAAATATATCTATAGCTACTTATTCTTGTGAGTGTAGTCCATAGTTTTATTATTTGCATTTGCCAACAAACTATATGATAAAAAACATGTGAAGCTAAACAAGAATACCATGCCAATGATGCTATAATAAAACTAACTTATATTTTTCCATACTCAGCAGTCATCAGATCAGAGAACACTAGCGTGTTTTTCAAAAACTGTAAAACCAAATTACAATGTCAACAATTTCATAGCAGCTAAATAAAAGCATACACACGCCAAACCTCCATATGCCTGATCACAAAAGCCAAGGTTAATTGCTTTTCCAGAAGGCCAGAAGAGGCAAGCAACAGAAGTTTAACAGCTCTGATACATGGCCCCATGCCCGAGATCACAGTACACAGGCTGGCTACTACTGACACTAAACAACATGGTTATCTCCGAGGATCAAGAACACTTTGCATATTCACTTATCGTTTACCTTTGCTCTTGTTACATCTTTTTTGCTTAATGCAACTTCCTGAAGGGTCTGCATTCTTCTTTATCCATGGATGCTTCATAATGTCTTGAAGTCAAAGCCTCTTGCTCGAATCCTTAACTAGAAGCTGCATGCACAATCACACTTAAAGATAAAAACATAATAAAATATAGTCCAGCCCACACCCATCACTTTAAATAATCTCCTATGTAACCACTACTTTTAGATATCACCATTGAAATGAGATCCTTAGCCTCTGAAGATACATAAGGAGATGAAGGGAATGCTAAATCCACCCTAACTATCCTGCACAAAATTCATGTGGCACAAAATTTTAAGGAATGAAGACCAGGAGAGAAAAAAAAACAGATGTTTCAGCCCATACCTTCTCAAGGTATCATCCTGTTCATTAGCTTCGAAAGGAGGTGAACCATATAAGAACTCATAACACAGGATTCCTAGTGTCCAGTTGTCCACAGCATGGTCATGAGCTCTTTTCTCTACCATCTCTGGTGCCAGATAATCGATTGTGCCACACAGTGTGTGTCGTTTAGCAGTTGAATGAGCTGCCCATCCAAAATCTGCAATTTTAAGCCGGCCCTGGAGAAAAAGGAAGTTAGCTAGTTATCAAATTAACACCTAGGCACCTAGCATTTGATGCATCAAGAGTAAAAAAAAATCGCGACAATAACAGTTATTCAGAAATACTCAGTTATTCAGAAATACTGAGGCATTGAAGAAACATATGTATAACCATTTCTACACATGTGTTAGTGAACCGGTAATAATATATCCTTGTCCAGGTGTAACTTGTATGCAAGATGAATTACCCTTGCCCTTATCGAGATGTAATGACAAATATCATCTGCTTTCTACAAATATACGGTGCCTTGAGTTTTTCTTCTTTTTTATGATCATCAATGGGAGGAGAGAATCTCAACCTGATTCATTCATTCATTTATTCATTCATTCATTTATTCATTCCTAAGAGCTTGTTGTAAGCTCACGTTCAGCAGTTTTGGAAAAACAAAAAAGAAACAGGGAAAGATCGAGCACATGAGCTACATATTTTTTCTCGATCACACAAAAGATTTGTGCGTCTCTGCATTAAGATAGAGGAAAAGTTTGATACAACACGCCTTAACGACGTCCTAGGTAGTCATAAGAGATAAAAATGGACGCTCCGACAAACCTAGTAACTAGATCATGTGTGGAGCTACATATTTGAAGCAAACGCCGAGCACCATGCCTCAATAGTAGCTAGATCATGTGCGCAGCAGTCTAACTTGATTTTCATGTTTTGATGTTATCTATGAATTTTCCTTCGTAGACATTTCAGTTTTCACAGTCTTACAGTCTTCATTGTTCGCAAAAACAGTGAAATATTTCTATAACGTGCATTTAAGAGGGGCAAAACATTTAGAAAGAATTTCCGACCTATGAGATCAGCTGTAGATTGGAATCGGGGACGAAGCCGCGAACCACGTACCAGGGACACCGAACCAAATCCAGGGACGGGGACGACATGGGTCGATGTCCCATTTTTGGGCGGGTCGCGCACCCATTGCAGTACAGGTTGAAGAAGGGACGAGTTACAATCCTAGATGGGTCGCGGCCCCTTGGATCAAAGACGGGAGACGCAGATGAAGAAAAACTTACGGATCAGACTTGAGGTTGTCGCCACTCTCCGGCTAGCCGCTGGCCTGGCCGTGGCATCGACGGCGTCTCCGGCGACGGTCAGGACGGAGGCGGCATCGAATCGGCGCCGGGGCGTTCTCTGGACAGCCGCCGCACCGGCATCTCCGTCGACGGCGGAGAGTCAGTAAGGAGGCGGCATCGATATCGGGGCGAGGGCGGTCACTGGACGGCCGCCGCACCTCATCGATGTGAACATCGATATCGGAGTCCGCACCACGTACCCGCTTTGGATCATCACCACGCGTAGATTAACTTCCATGTCGGCGATATTTGGGTGTAAATCGGTAGAATTGGAGGGGGTTGATTGGAGTAAAATACAAATCCGGTCCTTAAACTTTTTAAGAGGTGTCACCCCGGTCCATAAACTTTGTAAGTATGTCATTTGTGTTCCTAAACTTAATTTGGGTCTCAAATGAGATGTTTGCGGGTGTTGTCTTCTATAATATTAGCAGGAAACCCCCTATCATCTCTTTGTTTCAAGAGCCTGAACGCTATTGACCATTGCGTGTTCTAAATGAATTTGCTGAACGAAATAGCCTGAACGCATCTACTTCGGCTCCTGGTCATTAATTTGCGGGTGCTTACTGATTCAAGAGCATGCTTCAGCCGTTCCAGCCTGAAAGCAAGCATGTACTGAATGAATAAGGAGCCTGAAACTCGTACAGAACATTGACCATCGCATGAACTGAATGAGGAGCCTTAGTAAATAGATGACGCATGTACTATTTTTCTACAATGAGGAGCCTTAGTAAATAGATAAAAATATATCTCAATATTTAACAGCTCACACATAATTAAACTGAAGGTACGTAGGTAACAGCTCACACATAATTCAACCTAAAGAGTATTGTAGAAAAATAGTAGGCGGTAACTACACAATGTCACCATGTCTTTCCTCTTGCACTTGAGAAGCTTTTTTGGAAGATCTTCCTGTTGATGTCTTTGCCTTCTTGGAAGAAGTTTTCTGACTTGTAGACGATCTCTTCTTGGATAATGCAGCCCTGCCTGCAACTGTGCTTGTGGTCAATGGAGCTGGTCTTTGCACCGGCAGGTTGGACAAGATGAAGCTTGGATCTGGTAGAGGCCCTAGGGGTTGTGACAGTGAGCTTTCATGTGTCTCCTGAAATATCAGTGAAAGATTTGTGTTAGAAAATATGAGTGAAGTATCCATGCCGTACATAGAGGAGCAATGAAATACAGAAAGAATCTGACCTCGCCAAGCATTTGAGAAAGAACATTGCTGCTAGCTTGTGTCATTTCTACAAGTGATGGTGGCTGCGTGGATGAGATGTTTACTGGGTCTGATGTCTCATTTTCATTTACTTGATCAGCAGTTGCTCCCATTGCCTGTTGTTCATCCTCTACCTGAATTGTGGCTTGTGTTGTAGCAACTAAGGCCTTTGCTTCTTCTACACTATAGCCCATTTTTTTTAGCCTGCAACCGGCTTTATTATGTCCACCATCTGAACAATGGCTGCAATGCATTGTCACACCATGCCTAGATAACCTTGGTCCATTTCTACCTGGTACCTCATGTGCTTGCTTCTTCCTAGCCTTAGGAGGTCTACCAACCCTTTTTCTCATAAACTGGTGGGAGGACATCACGTGCATTCATTTTCTCCCACTGTGACTTATCTTTGCAAGGCCAAATACTGTAGGCATAAGCACTATTATAAGCATCTAGTGAGTAGCAACTCGGTAGCACAGATTCAGGTGCTACCCTCTCATGTCGTAGACAGCTAACTGCATGGCAACAAGGAATGCCAGTCAATTGCCACCTCCTACAGTCACATGTTTTTGCTGTCAAGTCTACAATGTGCTGATAATCCCTGACTAACACCTGAAACTTCCACCACAGCCATTGCTATAGGAAAAATACAATCATTGGGATCCATGCCAACTGCAGTAAGAAGTTGGCCCCCATGTTTGGTCTTAATGAAGCAACCATCCAAGCAAATTATGGGCCTGCAGCCTGAAATAAATCCCCTTTTGCAAGCATCAAGGCTCATATAACATGTGCTGAACCTACTATTAGTCACATTCAGGAAAAATGATGACCCAGGGTTGCTCCTCCTCAACTCTTGACCATAGTTCCACAGAGAATTGAATTGAAGGTCCTCATCACCATGGATTGTCTTCCTAATCAGCCTTCTTGCTCTAGCCACTTTACTTCTAGAAGGAGTTAGATTCCACTCTTTTTGTATTGTTCTGCTAAGACTAGTGATGCTCATATTTTCATTGGCCCTAAAAGATTCCAAGTATTTTCCAGCAATCCATCTAGCAGAACACTTCCTGACTTGCCACTGTTTTTGGCAAGTATGGCCTCCATAGTAGGTTTTGACTACAAAAGATTTTATTCTACTATCAAATGAAGCAAAAAAAGTCCATGGGCACCCTTCAGCGCAGTGTGCTCTGACTCTAGTCTTGTCATTTCTTGGCATCACTATGTCTACTCTGTGCTTGACACTATACTCATTGATGGCTTCTCTAACCTTTTGAACTGAAGGAAAAACAAGACCTACTGAGAATGCAGGATTTACCATGTCCTCCTCTCTGAATGACTTGAAGTTTTTTCCACCTTCTCCTTCACCATCTGATTCTGGTAGGTCAAGGCCCTCATCATCGGTGTCTTCCTCCTCTGACACTATATCTGGCCTATTGACATCAAAAGACTTCAGCCTGCTACCCTTTGCTTTCTTGTTATCTTTTGCACCGATCTCTCCCATATTGTCTTCATTTTCATCGGCAAATGTCTCCAAAATGTTTGTATCCCCATCCTCGATTTCATTGTCACTATCAAGGAAACCATCACATTCTTCACTTGTACGAGGACCACTTGATTCACCTTCAGTACATTTAAATTGATGCACAGTCCTGTTCTGCAAATTAGTATAGAAAACCGGGATCTTTTCACCAACAGCAGGCTCATACGACACTTTAGGAAGCTCAGCGATTTCATCAGCTACAATATCATTCCAATTAATCCCAACAGCAGTGCTAACATGTTCAAAGTACAGTACAAAATTTTTAACCTTGTGCACAATATCAATCATGGCATTGGTGTCTTGGTCTTGAAGAAGAATTCTAAGGCCACCTGGGAAGGGCAAACCAGGTAACAACCAGTGAAATCTAATATTGTCTTCCGTTTTGTAGCCTAATTGCTGCACAAAATCATCAAACCATAGTAGGGACCAAGTCTCTGCCTCCAACCCATCAAAAAAATCAATTTTTTCATCCACATAGCTTCTGAGATTACCACTGCCAACAAAAAATCCGCCATGGTGAACCTCTACACTGAACTGACCCCCACTATCACCTACATTGCCGGAAAAAACACACAAATCTCGATCAAGCAGTTCATGATTTTAGAGACCATGAAATCTGATTTTAGAGAACTTACAATACACAGGCGGCGGTTGCCCTTTGCGCCGCAGCAGCGAGGCCATGGTGAACAGCCGGCTGCCCAACTCGTGTGGCTCCTCTGCCTGATCAGCCTGGATCGCCGATTGCCTACTAGCAGCCGTGCGAGTCGGCACGAGGGCACCACGCAGCCGCCGCCATCGCGAGTCACGAACAGCGCGACGAAAAGATACGAACAGTCACGTGGAATAGGAAAAGACCGATGGGATCCGGTGGATGTAGGTGTAGTCAAATGATTACAAGGTATGGGGGCCTATTTGCATAACTGTAATGGCTAATCGGGTGCTAATAGGCTGCTTTAAGACCCAAATTAAGTTTAGACATGCAAATGACATACTTAGAAAGTTTATGGACCGGGGTGACACCCCATAGAAAGTTTAAGGTCCGGATTTGTATTTTACTCGGGTTGATTGAGAAGACCTGCTTCTCGCGGGCGAGGTAGACCGTTGACCTTGCCAAACTTGCCCTCAGCGATGTACTTGCCGATCTTGAAATCGGACATGCTCAACTCCTCGCGCGTCGACATCGTAGGCGGGAGCAGCAAATGGTGGGGCGAGGAACGAGGTGCTAGTTGGAGAAGACGGCGACGGGTTGTGTCGAGGAGGAGGCGCAATTGGAGAAGGGGATGATGAAACCGGTTTGCAATTTGAAATTTGAAATGGAGAGCGGAGGCCGGGCGGATCAGTGACGTATGCGTATGGTTGGACGTTGGGGATCACGAACTGCCGCAAGGGGGAGAAAGAGCGGGCTTTCTGCATGGCTTTTCAGTCTGATCCAATGTACTATTTCGGCCCATTACCTTACAATCTCTCTCTGCCTCCCTGGGTCCTGGCCCAACGGTAAACATGCCATTTATTAGCATGTCAACCGGCCTGGCCCATTACCTTACTATTTCTGCATGTCAGCGGGGGTTACTATCCCATCCCCGTCCCCGTGGGGGAAATATATTAAGACAAATTTTATGTGATTTTATGCTTAGAGCCAATACTACACCAGAATCAGACTTTGCCGAGTGCTAGCAGCACTCGACAAAGAGTCTTTTGCACTCGGCGAAGGCTTCGCCGAGTGCCGCACTCGGCAAAGAGCACTAGGCAAAGAAAATGTCGCCAAAGGGCTCTTTGCCAAGTGCCAAATATCGGGCACTCGGCGAAGGTTTTGCCGAGTGCTGACATATTTGACACTCGGCAAAAAAAAAAACTAAAAAAATCCAAAAAAAAATAGAGAAAAACTTTTATTAAATCAGGGGAGAGGCCCACTAGGCAGCGCCCACCTGTCTCCCTCGAAATCGCAAGACCTCTCGTTCGCGTGAAGCCTCCTCTACCACTCCACTACACATATACACTCCATCTCCGTTTTGGTTACCTATATATTATACTAAACCGAGTGTAACTTGCTTATTTGAGGTCCTAAACGAATTCAAATAAAAAAGTTGTCAACTACAAAGTTTTCTAACTTTTTGAGATCTACAACTTTTATTTTGGTAGTTTTTCCATCTGAGGTCGTTTATAAAAAATTGAATTTCAAATTTGACAATTTGAAACGTAGTTTTCGTTGACAAGATGATTTCAAATGAAAAAGTTGTCAACATCAAAGTTTCATAACTTTTTGAGATCTACAACTTTCATGTTGGTCATTTCTCCATCCGAGGTATTTTGAAAAATTCGAATTTTAAATTTTTCAAATTCGAACCCAGTTTTGCATCACTAGATGACTTCAAATTTAAAAGTTATCAACTATAAATTTTCATAACTTGTCAAGATATACAAAGTTTATTTTGGTTGTTTGACCATTTGTGCATTCGACATTGTGGTTCTAATATTATTCACAAACATTATATATCACTCTTGTAGTTTCATAAACTACCGAAGAGATATATAAGATTTGTGAACGAATTTATTTTAGGTTTGTCGAATGAAGAAATCACCAAAACAAAATTTGTTCATCTTGATAAGTTAAACAACTTTGTAGTTAAAACCTTTTTATTTGGATTAATTTACTGCTTCAAAATGTAATTTAAAAACTGGCTTTGCCGAGTGTCAAAAAAAACACTAGGCAAAGATTTTTTTTGCCGAGTGCCAGAAAAAAACACTCGGCGAAGATTTTCTTTGCCGAGTGCCAAGAAAAAGGCACTCGGCAAAGATTTTCTTTGTCTAGTGTTTTTTGGCACTCGGTAAATAATTCTTTGCCGAGTGTTTTTTCTGACACTCGGCAAAGAAAATTTATTTGGCACTCGGCAAAGAAGCTCTTTGTCGAGTGCCAAAAAAACACTCGGCAAAGAAAAAACACTCGACAAAGATTGGTTTTCCCGTAGTGCAACTTATGATTAGCTTATGAGCTTATGTGATATTTTATTTTGAGGCAAAATCTAAGTCACACAAGTGTAAAAATATTGAGACGAATCGAATAAAAAATACTTAAAATAAATTGTTAAAACCATTTTCAACAAAAAAAGAGACAAATCAGCACTTGCATGATATACTTTCTGTAGACCTCTGTACTTGTACATGAATTTCCTTACCAACATCATGCTACAATGTCGTAACGAGTAGCTTCATGTTCCTGCGTATCGGGAGTAGCTTCATGTTCCTCCATAAGTTTCAGCTCGGCCCTTTGTTTCTCATAACGTAATGGTTTGCAAGAACGCCCCCCTTTGGAATGTAGGAAATTTGCAGGAAAACATATGATTCAAATTCCTATAGAAATTGACTATGGATGGGGATGGTGCTCCAATGGGTATCCGCAGTTCTCTAACGAATTTGAATCATATGTTTTCCTCATTTTTGCATATCTAGTTCATTTAGTAGAATTAGAGAAGAACAACGGTTTACTCCACCCGCATCCTTAGAATTGACACTGTAGTGTCCTTTGGTTGGGAGAATTGAGCCGTAGGAATTTTGGAGGAAAAATTCCTTCGGAAGACATTTCACAGTTGAAATATGGGAAAGAGAACATCCACTTCAATCTCATTTTTCCAACACATGCGCATAAGACCGAGGTAGATGACAAGCCAAAGACAACAGCTATAGAGGATTTGACTGAAAAATAATACAGATCGATTGGATACAACAGTATAGTATACTAGCTCACATGTAATTAATTAGCTTACCTCGATAAAGAAGCAATACCTCTTGTTTCCTAAGTTTTCCTACACTCATGCAAACACTCCATTCTAACAAAATTCCTTCATTTTTCATTCCTTTGTTTCGTATATGCATTCCTATCATATTCCAGCATTTTTTTTTACTTTTTCTGTATTTATCAATCCTACGTTCCAAAGAGGGCCTAGTTGTGTAGTGTTGGATAATAAAATTCTAGATAGACCCGGACAGTATCCTCGGACGACGGATATACGATGGGCTAATTTCGCCCGAAATTTACATGCACATTTAGAGCATGGGATGACATATTAGTGACACCTATACCATGCTGGTTTCACACATGTACATTTTGTGTTATTATTAATGAGGTTAATCCAAAATGTACTAAAATGAACATATTAGTAACACCTAGTGTGGCATGCAGTTTTCACACTAGATCTGAGCATTTTGAGTCCGGCTCGCGGGCCCGGTCCGGGTCCGCCGGGTTTTGGCCCGCCCACGAACCTTACTGGACAGGCCTGGACAGAGATCTTGCTGCCCAGAAATAATTTTCTTGACACGAACACAATTAGAAATGTTTATTTTAACTATTTTACACTATAAATTACGCAGGCGGCCCACCCAGGTCCGAGCCCAGCCTGACCCTGACCTGAAAATAGCAGGTCTAACTTGCCCAATGGACGGTAATAGACGGATTTTTTTTGGCCCAATATAACTGAGCTTTCTTTCGGCCCGGACCAAACCAGGCTCGAACCGAAAAATGTTCATGTCTATTACACATATACCATGTAAATAATTCAGGTGGGAAAAATGTTTGGAACACAAGAATTTCACATGAATCACGCAGGAATTTCACAGGAATCAGTTCAATTTCACAGAAAAAACACAGGAACGGGAAAAAATCTCACGTTCAAAACAGGCCCTTAAGTTAGCTGATACCTAAAGTACCACTTGCAGCGTACTAGGCCTACTAGATACACATCTGGTGGTGTCTGGTGTCCCTCTAGCTTCTGTAGATAGAACAAAACAAAAATCCAAATGAAGGTACTGTTTGGTTCGTGCAACGCGGTAACATAAATAGAAATAAAACTAGTTTGTAAATAGAAATAAAACTAGTTTATTTTTATTTTCTTAGGACACTCACAACATAGATTCTACCATAAAGTCTAAACATATTTATTACTTCAAAGATATCGTAGTCTTAGAGGTTAAATAAGATTTGGAGTTTTGATGTTTCTCCCTCTCCAATAAATATATTGTCACATCAACAAAATACTATAAACATTACTATATAAATGTTTTGTAGTTGCGGCTCCAAATGCTTTGTAGAGGCGGTTGGGCCAGCCACCCCTACCTAACCGCTTCTACAAATCACTGATTTATAGGGACAGTTGACCAGCCGCCCCCAAAAATCAATTTGTAGGGACGATTCTATCGTTTCTATATAGATAAAACCGCTCCTACAAATGATTTTTGAAATAATGATTCAAGATTTTTACAACCCCCAAAATCTGAAAAGATAGCAAAACATTTTTTCAATCTGGGAAGGACCCCAAAACCACCCAAGCCCACTCATCTCTGCCATTTTTCACAAGTTGCAGGCGTTTTTTATGCGAATATCGCGCACTCCACGAATGGTGATATTTGAACTCACAACCTCACCCTCGCACCTACACTCCTCTACCACTGCACCTTAAAGTCACTTGTGTCTATATTGGATTTCGAGTTTACTCATATTATACTAAATCAAGTTTAAATTAAGTGCTCGAGACTCTAAACAAATTCAAAAAAAAGTGGTCAACTACAAAGTTTTGTAACTTTTCAAGATCCATAACTTTTATTTAGGTTATTTCTCCATCTGAGATAATTTTAAAAATTTGAATTTTAAATTTGACAAATTGGAGCGTAGATTTCTATGACAAGATGAATTCAAATAAAAAAGTAGTCAGCTACAAAGTTGGATAACCTTTTGAGATTTACAACTTTCATTTTGGTTGTTTCTCCATCCGAGATTGGTTGAAAAAATTAAATTTTAAAATTGATAAATTCAAACGTAATTTCTCCATCCAGACAGTGTTGGTTTATTTTGTTTGGTGGTCGTCTTTAATATTAAAGGAACCCTGAGCCAGTACCTCATCTTTAATACGCATGAGTCCTCTCCAGAAATGAGAGTCATTTGGTTTGGCTTCCACTTGAGTAAGGGATTTGGAGCTTAGGTATTTATTTCTTAACAAAGATTGACACATGTCTTCTGTGTTTAGCAGATTAATCAACCACTTAGCGAGGAGGGCATTTATTTTGCAATTCTAAGTTTAAAATACCTAAGCCCCCTTGGTCTTTAGGGCGGCAAAGGATGTCCCATCTGGCAAGTCTATATCTATGTTTATCTGAAGAGCCTTGCCAAAAGAACCTAGATGTGAAATGGTCCAGGTTTTTTAGTACCCCTTTCGGGATCTCGAAAAAGGACATCATGAACATGGGTAGGCTGCTTAATACAGAATTAAGGAGGATCAGTCTTCCCCCATAGGACAAGTATTTCGCTTTCCAGCAAGAAAGTTTCTGTTGAAAGCGGTCTTCCACCTTTTTCCACTCAGAGTTCAAGAGTTGTCTATGGTGCATAGGAATCCCAAGATATCTGAAGGGGTATTCTCCTGCATTGCAACCAAAGAGCTCCGTATAGAAGGATTCCATCTCTTTCGCTGCCCCGTAGCAAAAGATTTCACTCTTATGGAAATTGATCTTAAGACCAGATAATTGCTCAAAAGCACAGAGAAGCAATTTCAGATTCTTTGCTTGCTCTGGATCATGATCAATAAAGATGATGGTGTCGTCTGCATATTGTAATATAGACAAACCACCCTCTACAAGGTGGGGGATGACTCCTCTTATTTGACCATCGTCCTTTGCTCTATTGATAATAAGAGCTAGCATATCCGCAACGATGTTAAATAAAATAGGTGACATAGGATCCCCTGTCTAAGACCCATTTTGGTTTGGAAGTAGGGACCTATGTCGTCGTTCACCTTAATTCCTACACTTCCTCCAGTAACCATAGTCTCAACCCACCTACACCATTTGGGCGAGAAGCCTTTCATGCGTAGCGTTTGCTGCAGGAAAGACCATTTCACCTTGTCGTATGCCTTTTCAAAATCAATTTTGAAAATGACACCGTCTCGCTTTTTGGTATGTAATTCATGAACGGTTTCGTACAGGATAACGACACCTTCCATTATGTTCCTGCCTGAATGTTTGACCAAATACATTTATACATCTGCCACACCTAAAAATTATTTCTGCCTCCGCTACTGTTCATCAGGGGCAGCCCGGGCAAGCTGCCCAAGCACGGCGCGCAGTGGGCACCCGATGCCGATACCGATCCTGAGAGTGAGAACAAGCCTAGTCCTTCCAATCCAGCCCCACAGCCCCGATCGGGCCGCGCGGCGCGCTGCCAGAGGCAAACAGCACACACCACCGCCGCTGCTGGGGCGCCCGGAGCGGGCAACAGAGATTCGGCCGGGGAACCGCCATCATCACGCCGCCCAGGAACACCTGCTCTGCGCGACTGCGACTGCGTCTGCGGCCTGCGGCCTGCCCCCGACTTCTTCCTTCGATCGGCGCCACGCCCCAGGAACATTCCCGCGCATCAGATCCTTGCCCCCTCCAATCGATCTCGCTGCTGCCGCTAGCCCGTCTAGGGCTGTAGGCTAGGGCAGTGTGTGTCGTCGCCGGGTGGCAGGAACCCCGCGCGGCCCAACGCGAGGGAGAGGAGCTCGGGAGGGAATCAAAGACCGAATCGATCGCCATGCCACGCACGTCTTGGACGGCACGAGGGGGGAAACCATTACGCCCATAACGTCGCGATCCAGGCGAGGTATCACCACCGTGTCACGGTAGCCAAGGCTAGGATCCGGCACTAATACTAGTAGTAGTATACGATGCTTTACCTGCCGGCACGAATCATCATCATTCGCGACGATGGGTAAAAGAACGGCGATCAAGATCGTGGTCGCAGCCCCGATAAGCGCATGATTACTGTCTGCCAATATGCGCGTTCGGGATTCGGTGCCGCCCGGACTCGCTTTCAAACGTCCTTCTTCTTTTCATCCATCGTCGTCCTCTCCTCCCGTGTTCTTCTCTCCCATGTGAGTTGCAGGGTGACCGCGCATGGGACTGGGAAATGCGCCGCCTACTGTCTTGTGTGCAGACTTGTTTAACCTGTCCGTTACGTGATCTTAGGAAGGATTCTACATACAGTACTCCTAGACGGCAGAAGCAATGCTGTTTGGTTATGGCAATGTAATGTATAAATAAAAAAAATAAAGCTATGTATGTTAACTTAAGGGTACTTACAATGTAGACTCTATTATAAAGTCTAAACCTATTTATTACTCTCATATTTCACACTACTACAAAAAATATTTATAGCAACGTCTTTTTTAGAGCCATCCCTATAAATACCCCAAACGAGCTATCTCTATAAATCCATTTGTAAGAACGGCTGTTGTTATGGGCCGCCCCTACAAATAGCTCAGATTGTAGAGGCGGCTATATTTTAGCTGCCCCTACAAATAGACGTTGATAATTAAATTGAGTACTAAATTTGTTTTTTTAATAATCTCGGATGGAGAAACACCAAAACAAAGCTGTAAGTCTTGATAAGTTATAGAACTTTGATGTTTACAACTTTTTTATTTGAATCATCTTGTCATCGAAATCTACGTTTTAATTTGTCAAATTTAAAATTTAAAAATTTAAAACGATCTTAGATGGCGAAAAAACCAAAATTAAAAGTTGTAGATCTTGAAAAGATATAGAACTTTGATGTTTACAACTTTTTGTTTTGAATCATCTGGTCATAGAAAT